>VXBT01006915.1:254370-481872 GCA_013400235.1 Oriolus oriolus
GTCTTCGGGGCCAACCACAGCCTGTCGGCGGGGCAGCTCTCCGCGCTGCTGCAGCGCCTGGGCGCCGCGCCTGCCCTGGGCTCGGCGCTGCCGCTCGCCCACCTGCACCACAACCAGGTACACGCTCCGCGGGGGCTACGCCCGGCGCAGCTGCGGCTCCGCGGCCAGGGCCGGGATGGGGACGTCCGGGAGCGAGGGCGCCGGGCCGGCTGGGCTGCTCCGGAGTGTCTTAGGTCTCGCCGCCCTCGTGTTTCCTCACGGTGAAGCCGGGGAGGAGGGAGGGAGAGAGTAAATGTCTGCTGGGGCTCTGGGTTCGCGTTGGGCAGAGGTACCGCTCCGCCGGTGAGGGCAGCTTGCCGCACGGGAGAAGCTGCTGTCCCTCAGGGAGCTGTTGCGGCGCTTGCTGCCCCGGGATTAGCTCTCCGTCCTCGGTGCTCGGCTCTTAAACTGTCCCTTTTCCTGGTTAAACAGCATCTGTCCAACATCAAGGAGTGTGTGAGAACCAGCTAGTGTTTCCCTACGAGAGCTGAATAAGTAAATCTTCAGGGGCTGTTAAAATACTGCTGTCATGAGACAGCACAAACTCAGCACAAAAGTTTATACAAACAGGTCTGCTTGTGTAAAGAAACTTTTTCAGAAATTTTTGCATCTTTTATCTAAGTTCAGTGCAAAGTGTACACCCATCGATTAACCTATGCAAAGCTTTTTAAACTGATGTTTAATTTACTGACTGGCTATCATTGGAATACTACTTCTCTTTAAAACATTTTTACTCTGCTTAATGTCTCCATATGAAACTCAGATCTCATTGCTACTTTCAAAGTCTGTGTCATTTCACTTGTCTGTACCATCCTGGACTGAATTTATTTCCTTGAAGGGAAATTTTGAGATTGGTGGAGATTTCCATATGCTCAGAAATCAGAGACACAAAGTTAGTCACAAAAATGAAAGGAAAGCAGGAACAACTATTTTCTCTGGTTTGATTCCAGTCCCTAAGAAGCAGAAGAGGGATGGCTCTAGGGGCTTTGAGAATTGTTCTTAAACATGGAGTAGTAGCTCTTCTGCTTGTTCTGTGAAGGAGACAAACCTTGAATAAGCTCTCTTTGTTTTAGAAAGGTTTGATGGGGAACTAACTCCCCTGAAATCAATGTAGTGTTCAGTATAAGGCTCGCAATATTTGCAGAAGTTGCCGCTTTCAAATCGCACAAATTGAGCACTGTTCCAACTCAGCGTGTTGCAAACATAAACATTCCCAGCCACACATGCTAAATACAAGTTTACAGTATTGAGTATGGCTATGAAAAGCAGCTTTCTTTAAAAGGGCATAGAAATGAGGAGATTCTTCAGTCCTTCAGGTTTTCCATCTGCAAAAGCACGTAGCTCTCGTACACAGGCTTTGGCACAGGCTACAGAGGGGAAAAAAGTAATGCTCATTCTCATTACTAAAAATGCGTTTTCCTCATAAGTAACTCGAAGTTTAACTGAAACAATATTTTTTTTTTGCAGACCTGTTCTAATTGTGTTCATGTTGAATGATATCTAGGCTATCATACTGAAATGTGTATACTTTTTTGCTGAGTTACTCGTATTATTTCTTAAAATTGGCCTTATGGCTGCTCCATTAGCTGGAACCATTAAAGCAAGTGCATTTTGATCTCTCATGGATGTCAGGTATGTCCGAGACTTTGGGCAGGTGGTGCATGCAAATGCGTACTCACACCACGTTAATCCTGTGTGATTGTTTTTAAACACTGTGAGTCTTTGTGCTTACAAGTTGATAACGCAGAGTGTCTGCTGGTTATGACAGAAGGCATGAAGTGGCCTAATGCAAGTTCGGGTTCTGGAAGGCATCAGAGGCCTAAGCTCTGCTGATTCTCAACAGAGGAAAGCGAAAACCTCTGGAGAGTGATTCAGATCTTCCTCAAAGAGGCTGAATCCATTCAGGCTGCATGAGTGTCTGACTGTAGGAGGGCACAAGGTTTATCTTAGACTTTCATTTGTTAATTTCTTCTGTGTCCAGAGCTAGTGGGATGACTTCCAGGCCTTTCTTTGAATCAAGATAACATACCCCTGCTCTTCAGAGAGTCCCTCATCCCAAGCCTAAAGGAATTTTTAGTGGGGAGCTGCTCTGTAAGGGACAGGTGATACAGCACCTGGCAGGAAGGAACCGTCTCTTTTATTCCAGTATTAGTGTTTAGTTTTGATGTCTCATTCACAACAATTTTGGTAAGCCTATTAATCTCATGAGAAGATCCATGAGAAGCTCATCCATTTTCTTAAAGATTGAAAGTCTGGGTGTGTAAGCCAGAAGAAGAATTGATTTCTGTTTTCCTTTGATACCAGGTTGACTTGAAAAGAAAAAGGACAGTAAAAAATTATTTAATTTGTTGATGCTAGTTTTTGAGTGTATACTTGTGTAGGTGTATGTGGTAACTTGTGTCCTGTGATCTCTGTAAAGATGCTAATTATTTTTATGTAGAAGAAAAAAAATCCAAATTTTTTGAGACCCTTTTGGAATTTTGGATTGAACTCTCATCAGCTTTTGGTCTCTTTTTGCTTTCCTCATGCACTTTTATAATTCATTTTATTTTCTCTGCTATTCAATTTTTCTGTTATCACCTTTTCTTAATATGTAAGCTAAGACTTCTAAGACTTCTTGCCAGAGAAATAAGTGGTAATTGAGCAAGCACAAATACTGGTCAGTGCTGTTTTTTCACATTTTACTGTGGAATTGCCACACGTTTTAGTCCTACTAATGGGGGTAAAATTAGCAATTGCAGTCTAATACATGATGGCTTGTTACTCGCTCTGTATTTTGCATTATTAGCAAGATATAAAGGCCATGAAACCATACTTGATTTTCTATCACTGGATTCATTGTAGTATGATTGCCATACACGTGTGTGCCAAAGGACTAAATGAACTTGCTCAAAATTTTTGGTCAAAAGATACATGGAAGGTAAATGGGCATTGGAAAGAAAGCTTGTTAACATCACCTTATTTTTGCGCTTTGGTGTAATCGGTAGGTGCTAAAATCATGCTCCTATTTCCTTCTTTGACTTTCCCAAATCTATATTTATGCCAGTCCAGATGTTATACCTGAATACTGTGTTTTAATGTAATGCATTTTATTTTTTAAACAAAACATTTGGACAATATTAAATTAAATTTTTGTATTCATACTCACAATCAGATGTAGTTAACTTTCATCTCAGGATGAGTCAAAATCTAGTAACCTTAGTAGATAGACCAGAACCAGGCTAGTATATTCTTTGACTGGAGGATTTTTGGTAGTTTCTCACTAGTTACAGCTTGTCCTTTTGGAAGAATGGAGACAAAAGCAACAGAGTGTGGCTTAGGGTCTTGATCCAATGCCATGACCTGATGTTGCCTGGCCAGTGAGATGCTAAATAGGCTTAGTTGTTATACCCTGTAAGTGTCTTATTTCTACAATATTTTCAGCAAATTTCAGTATTTGTGAACAGTTTTCGGCTCCCAGCATGGACAGCTGCCTTGCACATGTCTTAGGATGTGTGAAATCCCTAAAGCACCCAAATGCATTTGAGCAGCTTCATCTGTTCTGACTTTTTCATGGAGTGCTGCTTATTGAGGGAATGATCATCTGTATCATCCAGTTTTTACCTGTCCTAAGTGACACAAAGGTGTTACCACATCAGCGTTAGAGGCTTTCATTTCTTACAAGTAAGTTGAGGAAGGCACAGCTGTACGTCTCTATTTTGCCTTATCCATGCTCAGACTAGGTTGAAAAAAAAAAAAAAAGGCAGGGAAAAAAAAAAGCTTGTTAAATAGGCATTCACTGCATTTATTGTTTGCTGTTGCTGCTGTGGGACCCACTGCTCAGCCCTGGGGTGGGCTGGGCTGGTATTTAATCTGGCAACATCTAGAAACTGCAGTGCAGGATGGTGTTGGGTATTTCAGTGCTTCACATGTGGAATGCTGCAGATAAAACAGGAGGAGCAATGATAAGAGCACAGCAGAAGATCAGAGAAGGGACTGACGCCTTTAAAAGGTGGTTGTTACTGTAGCATTTTTTGTTAATTTTTCCAGTTAGAGGACTCCCATACTGTTTGATCATTTTTGGGAGAGCCTTACCAGGGTAACAGTAAACATCTCTTTGAATAACCTAGTTGATGGTTTAATTTTTTTCTAAGTCTCAATATGTTGTAACTGTGTAAATTCTACGATTTAAGTCCTCCCAAGTTTTGATGAAAGCATTTGTAAAATTATTTTTTAACAGTTCAGGGATGATCAGTTGTGTTATATGGTTTTTGCAATTGTTCACTAAACACTGGGTGACAGTCACATTAGAGCCAATCCCCACCCAACCCCTGTGATAAGTCTTGCTGCACAGCAGGGGACAGACACGACAGCAGACTTGGAGAGTCAGGACATAATTTTCAGTCCCCTGTTCCATGAGGCTAAATTTTCTGTCTGATGAGATGATCCATCACTCTTACAAAGTAAATACCTTATGTTTTTACAGCAGTGTGGCTGTGTTAATGTATTTATTTATCCTGAAAAGATAAATGCAGAGTTTTGCAGTGTGAAAATGTGCCTTGCTCCAGTCCAAGGCTTCTAATAGACTCAGACTTTTAATTAATCCTTTAATTGTGCTAGCGAGCTCATGCAAGCTTGCTTTTTAGCTCTTGGATGTATGTAGGAGTTTACTGAGAGTATGAGGTGACTTATAACAATGAATCATTTATAAGAATCATTATCCTCTGGGTTTGTCCCTGATCAAAATAATAATAGTAATTAAATACAATTCTGTTTCTCAATTTCACATGAAAGAGCTCTTCTCTGATGGTGTTTCTCACTTCCATGTTTGTGTGAAGCAAAGTTACAAGTATCAGGTTTATTAATTTATGCTGTGTCTGATTTATTTTCTCTCCATAATCTGTTCTCCTACCTACAACATTGTTTGGATTTTTGTGAACTAATGTTGGTGCTAGTGTATTGGTATTTCAAAATGCTAATAATCTATTCTGTATTTTAAGAATGAGATAGTTAAAGGTGATTTATTTTAGAGATAGTTATGGTGTAAATTCTCAGCTCTTACTGGCTCGCTTTTCTAAGGGCTTTTCGCCACAGACATCCAGAAATTGCTGTGTGAGCTGGTAATAAGCACCATACAGGAACTGTTCCTGTAGACCACAACTATCCTCCCCTTGTTTTGCTGTGGGCATATTAGCCATGTATTTTTGAATTACTCCAAAATGAGGAGTTAACAGTAAAATGATTAGGCACACAACCAGTTTAGAAAGCTCCAGAGGTTTGTGTATTGGCCTGTTAAAGACTGCATCTTCAGTGATGATTTCTTTATTCACTACTTTCATGTAGATTAAATGGAGCAACATGTTTTAAAGCAAAAAACCATCTTCTGTTATAAGCTATATTTATTTTATAAGTGAGACTTCTTTGACATTAGCATTGACATTGAAAGATGAAATTACATGCATGTTGCTTCTGTATATTTGAGTCTTCAGGGTCTCACGGCCTTAACAAAATTTGTACTTAGGTTTAAGTTCAAGCATGTGGCTGAGTGCTCTGCTAGACTGGCTCATTAAAGGGGAAGGACAGAAACATTGTGGATGTAATTTAGCTAAAGTTGCTTGAATTGTTCTGCATATTCTCTTCCTCCACGCAAATCAAAAAGCCACGTTCAGGTGATGAGGGCATGCCTTTCACCTTTTGGACAGTAACAAAAATATTTATTAACAGGAGCGGAAGCAGCTCTGATGAAATAAATGACTTGCAATTGCTCTGTCTTATCTCTACGAGGAAATTGCCTTATGAATAATAATGTTGAATTATTGGAGAGGTGCTGTGGAATCTGAAGGCTAGTGAAACTGAGAAGAGCAGGGAGTGACCATTTGTGTTTATTTTGCTAAAGCTTCCAGTGCCCTCTGCTTGCAACCACACTGAGATTTGCTACAGGGAGAGTTATGCCATAATTGATATCTCAAATAGAGGAAAACATTTGATTTTTTTGGTCCTGAGACTCAACCCTGGTGTGTGTTTGTTGTGCAGCAATAACTGCACAAAAATTTTGTTTACACTCAGAAAAAGAACACTTTCCCTTATTGTTGTAGGAAATAAAGGATGTAAATGAACAGAATGTGATAGATGAAAGATTTCAGCAGTTTGGAACATTTCACACAAAAACACTCAATTTTTCTGTAGATGTGTATTTCATGATATTTTGTGGTTTCTATTTTATCTTTTTGGTTGAAAATGACAAAAAAAGGAACCAGCCTTTCCTTGCCCCTGGCCTGGTTTAGCACTGCCAAGTACATTTATTGTTGACCCATCAGACACTGTTATGTCCTGAGCTAAAGGCAAAGTGAAGATCCCAAGCAGGAGTTTATCTCATGGCTTTACAAGACAACAGAGTTAAGAGTTACTGCTGTAAGATGAATGAAAAATATTTAGCTTTAGACCATTTTTAAGGAGTTAATTTGGGGAGATAAATAAGAAGCCTTGTTGTTAAGTAGAAGTGGTCACTTATATGAATAAGCTGTCACTGAATTACCAATCATTTTCTGGCACACTCTGTCATGGAGATTTTAACTGTATCTAGTCTGCTCTTACATTTAATTATTTTATAATTACATAAGGTTTTAAGTACTTTGAAGCTATTTTTCCAAATATATTGTGAGGCTTAACTGTCTGAGTTCATAGGGCTAAAGATCTGCAAATGTCTCTTAAAACAGTGGTTTATTGATTTGTGATTTATCTTACTTAAAGTACTTGGAATCACTTCTGCTTCACATCAGGCAATCACAGTATTTTCATGCACAATGTATGCTGTGTAGACTTCCCTGAAAATGCATTACAGTATTTCCATGTTGTAACTCTTGAATTTCTCACCGTAGGTCTTAATTTTTTGGTTTGTATTAATGTATTAAGTTGTCAAAATCCCTTTTTGTTTCAGTGTTTGACTAGTGAAGAAATCTTTTCTTTTCATGGGATACCGAACAACAGTCACATATCAAATTCCAGCTTCTCTACAATATGTCCTGCTGTTTTGCAACAGCTGATTTTTCACCCCTGTGATCATCGGGAAAGCTTTGTGGACACATCTAAACCACATTCTTTGCAAGGTTAGTTACTATTACTTGCATTAATGCTGCAACTGAGTGGGGTTTTCTTAGAGGAATAGTAAGCATTTATCTATAAATAACAGGACTGTCTTGTTAGGGAGGATATGGTTCCAAAGTGGGAACATAAACTGCTGGTTTAGGTCAGCAGGCTATCCAAACAAAATTGGTATCTCTTGGCAGTGATCTATTTAAAATGCTGTAAGAAAGGTAAAAGAACTGACTGTCAAGTTATGGAATATTTTGCCCACTTGAGGAAGAGTCTTTCTGACTTGTTTTGTTTGGATGATGGTTTGTGTCTTGAAACATAAGGACTCTCACTAACAGCTGGTTAATAGGAGAGAAGATAGGAAGGAGAACAGAAGGGAAGTTTGTGCTGATGATTTGTAGTGGGAAATGAGACTTAGTGGAATCTGCATGTGTAGAGGCATGTCAAGGTAAAATTAGTTGGGCTGAATTTGTGTGGAGTTATTTGCAGGGGCACCATCAGGTAAGGCAATGACTGAGGAAAAATACTCATATTCCTTCCAAATTCTGAATCCTGCTTTCATGTCATCTTCTGTGATTACCCCTCCATGACGAAGATCATTACATGGTTAAGTAGCCTTAATCTTCTTTCTTCTTCTATTTCTCACTATTATTTCTGTATTTATTGTGCACAGAACTGTACAGTGCAGTAAAAAGCATTGGACAGGGAAGATTTATCTGATTAAAGAAATCACCTGTTGCACTAATAAGGATCAAATATAGAATGACTTATTTATTTGAGTCAGTATTCCAAATAAATTTTCTGTTCCAAGGGAGTCAGTTGAATTACTGTTAAAAGTTAGGATGTCAGTATTTGTGAGAAGAGATACAGGAGCGCCTTTCAAAACTCTTGAAATACTAGTATTAGCAACATTCTGATTAATATAGGTGATCATCTTTAATAAGGATTAGAGATCATTCCTAAAACGTAGCACTTTGCTGTGCCAGCGAAAGATTAGAAATCCAATTGAGTAATCACTGAAACCATGGCACCAATTTAGCATGACTGTTCTAGATCGCTTGTGTCATATGGAGACACGTATTGCCAAGGAGACCCAAATATCTGCATTGGAGAGCAGGGTCTGTAGTTCTCCTTTTTTTTTTTTTTTTTTTAGGTTGTACATGGAATCCTTGACCTACAGTTAACCTCCGAAGCTATTTGGACCATCCCTCTTGTTTTTCTTTTATCTGGCCACCTCAGAAGCAATGTCCAGTAGCCAGATAAGCAAGGCAGCCTTCTCCCTGCCCCTCCCTTGGTTGCAGCACGAGAAATCTGCACCTTACCTGCATTCCTGCAGTTTTATTTTTTGGATTTCTTGTGCCTTTGGATGTCTTGGCTGTCTCTTTATTGGGGCTACAGTTTAGAGGCAGAAAGAATAATAGCAGCTGGCAAAAACTGACTGAGCCATCAGTCTCAGGGGAAGAAGTAACACAGCATCCGAGTGCCCTGCTCTGGTACATGAAGTCAGACTAACCAGCTTTCTGAGATGTGTGGGCTCATGGAAACACTAGTGTGGATGGAGTCCTAATGAATAAAACCATTTTAAGGCAGCAATGCATACATGATATTGTGAAATACAGTCCTTTATGCAGGAACTTTGGCAACATTGTTTGCCTCGGAATTTTGTCAACTCAGTTTAAAATACACATTTTTGCACAGAATACGTGTAGATGTCCATGCACTAAACTAAAAGACTTGTGCTTCTGTAGTAATTCCGAACTGTGGACAGTGTTTTCTGACTCATGACGACATTGGAAACGTGTTTGTTATAAATTTGATTTCAAAAATATATTTACAAGCTTAATTGTAATTTATTTTAATAAAAATTAATCTCTGTAGTTTAGTGAATCTACCCATATGTAGTGGTGTGTTTTCCCTCTCTCTGTGTAGCTCTCTCAAAATTGGCAAATGAATGTTGTAATTGGCATTGATACATCTGCAAATGCTTTGAATGTTTCTAATGCTTTCTGTTCTTGACATAAAATTCATTTTATAAAAACATGGTGACACTGTACAGAGTAGAGCCACCCCAGCTGCAGGTGAGGAATCTAGCTTAGTGTGTTTGCCAGTCATGCTCCAGAAAATAGTATCAGATCATAATCTTACCTGTTTCTGCTCTGCAGAGAGGAATTTATGGTGACTTCCTTACACACACACAAGTTTAAAACGATGCAGCTTTCTGGATTATACAAAACTGTTCTCATCTAGGCAGCACTGTGTTGGCATTGATTATTATTTGTGGTTAAGTTTGAAAGTCAAACCCTCTGTCTGTGTGGATTACTTTGTAGTTCTGTGGCATCACTTGAGGCACCCATGTAGACCCCTTTAGTGCAACTTTTAAAGTTTTTCTCTGTACTCTCAGGGATTTCAGATGTCACCAGGAAAAAAAGTTGTCCATAGAGACACAACTGTGTAAATGCTTATGAGCAACAACAACAACCACACCACACCTCTCCAACCTATAATTCAGGCTCCAGAATAATTATGGTATGGATTTGTGCAAGTCCTGGTGCCTGAACACTAAATATCTGAGACTATGCTTATGGTGAAGGAAATAAAATTCTGCTGAACCCTGGTGCATTTACTGGTTCTTAGGAAAGGTTGTGCCCATTGCATACTTAAATCATATGTCCTTCTTTTTGAACCTAGAACCTCTTTTTTTAATGCACTTTCATTTCTCTAATATAATTGTCTCAGCTATCAGCTATCACCTCACTGTTGATAAACAGTGATGGGCATCATTTTCAGCCAGCAGAGCTTCTTTGAATGAGAGGAGGAGGGAGGAGTGTTAGGAACTGAGATACAGCCTCAGGGTAATTCGAAGGAGTCATCCTTTATCAGGAAGGATTTTTATATCTAGTACAGCCAAGACAACAGTCTTTTTGTCATGGAGTTTCTTAGAAGTAAATGGCAATTGGATCTGACTCTGGGACTAGTAAGAAGTTTTGTCTTTTTCTATGCTATAGATGATTCAACTATTGGCCTAAGCCTTAATTTTTGCTCTTCATTGAGTGTGGAGAGACCTCATTTATATTAGCAGCAGATAGGCCAGCCCATATATTCTGCTAGCACGGTTTCCATTTTTAATATGGTTGTCCCAGAAGGTGTTTTCAGATATTTCCTTTCTGCAGGTATGCATCTTAACTGCCTGTGCATTTTAAGAATTTTATATTTGTGAGTTTTAATTTCAACAAAGGAACCACTCTTTTACCAGTTCCAAGCCAATTTAGTGATTAGAGAAATCACAAGCAGACCGAAGTGGGTGTTATACTAAAATATTTTGTATTTCTCTTTGTTTATCCACAGTTTGGGGATTTGGGTTCCTGGCTGTGACTATCATTAACTTCGCATCACTTCTGGGATTGATTTTAACTCCTCTCTTAAAGAAGTCATATTTCCCCAAGGTTTTAACTTACTTTGTGGGTTTGGCCATTGGTACTCTCTTTTCTAATGCAATTTTCCAGCTCATTCCAGAGGTAAGCAAGGGGAATCATTATTTGGTTTGCATAGTAGTTTCTAAAGTGTATTCATTTTAAAAGCATGCTGCAGTGGGGTCCTGTATGTGGGTTGCAATCTTTGAAGAGTTTTGTGTGGGTTTCAGTGCCGTTAGTTATGATCCCTCTCTGGAATGTGTCAGAGCCATCAAAATCCATGTCTTGTTGCTCATTGGGAAGGGCCAAGGGCTATTCGGCCTCTAGACAGAAAGAGAAATACATTGGATAAAATTGTAGTGAACTTTAATAGGCTACACTGTTAACATTTCGTCCAAGTTTAAAAAACGTAACAAGATCAGGATCTTTCGCAGTTCCACTTATGGAAACTGATGGTTGGTAGAGAGACAATTTTAATAATATAGGGGTATCTGTGTGGTGTGACATTTGTTTGTTGTTTTTCTGGAAATATACTAAGATTACAGACTAATTTGCATTGCTTTTTCTTCACTGTTAGGCATTTGGGTTTGACCCAAAAGTAGATAACTACGTTGAGAAAGCAGTTGCTGTGTTTGGCGGATTCTATATTCTCTTCTTTGTGGAAAGGATTCTTAAAGTGATACTGAAGCTCTATAACCAGGTAATGAAACCTATCACTGACTGAATGTGCCTTGCCTTAAAGCACCTGGGGTTTTTCTATTTTATCTGAGGAATTCAGCCTTACTGTGTGTTTTGATATATCTGTTTTAATCCATATGAATAGGGGGAGAAATCTCACTTTTTTTGAGGGAGTCACAAGCAGCTCTGGGAGTGGAATCCAGATATGAGCGTGGTCTGCTCTCACTGGTACATGATCCAGTTGCTCTTGACAGCCAAGTTGTTGCTGGGCTAGCTAAACACATCAGAAAAACGTGGAAATATGTAAGAGGTGGAGAGAATGGAGTCTTCCCCTGGAGCCCCCCTTTTGGCAGGAGAAATCAGTGTGACACATACATCTTCTCGGTCATCTGCAAAGTGCAGCTGTGCTGATAGGGCCTGACTCTGGCCTGCAGTAACTTCAGCTCTGTGTTTCCCCAAGCTCTGGTACACAGACCTGCTTCAGTGAGCACTGAAGTTGTCTCCCGTTGCCCAGGGCTCTTCTTTCTACCCCTGTGTCAGAGTACTTGTCTTCTGTGTGCTCACATGAGTGAGGCTGAATTTGTCTCAGAGAAGGGCGCCTCAGACTTTTGGTCACCCTGTTTATTCTTGTGAAAGGAAACTGCTCTGTCTTCCTACTCTAACCTCTCTTTGGGAGGAGTTTCCCCCTCCCAAAGTGTTGCTGATACTGAAAATTATGATTATTAACTTTCCCTTGTTTGTAATAGCTAAAAATAGAAAAAAAAGCATTTGTTTTTGCTTATGTAAACAGTTGACAAAGGCTAATAAGCTCTCTTTCACAAGGAACCACAAATAACCAGCAAATGTTGGTCATTTGTGGTTGGGTTGGCTTGGGAGGTTCTACATAAAGGTATAAAAATGAAAAGTCTCCCATGTATTTTGATTAGCTAAAAGTAAGAGATAAGCTAAGAACATAGATATATTTGGAGTTCATTTAAAAATTTAAATGTTCACTGCTGCTCACTGAGCAATCAGTTGGTGTTGAAAGCAAGGCAGCACGAATATGATCTCCACCTGCCTTTTCCTTTTTGTCTTTATTTTCTTACGTTTGCTATTTTGCTTTTGTTTTAATTAGCTACCTACTTATTTATTTGTCACCTAGACTGGCCATGATTACTTTGGAAATGGAGAAGAGAATCATTCTCAGGATAAGACTAACCCACCAAAACCACCATCATCCAGCAATGGGGGCACGTGTTATGCAAATTCAGCTGTCATAGAGAGCAATGGAAATCTTGGTTTTGACAGCATCAGTGTGGTGTCAGCACAGGTATGAAAATTGTGTCTATTTATTTATTTTATCCCTGCCAATTATATAGGCATATCTGAGGGGAGAGTTAATGTGAATTTTTATTACTTTTGTCAAGTTTCTGTAAACTTACAGCTTATAATTTGGTTGAACCCTATGAAAAAAATACGGGGTTTTGGGGGAAGCTCAAAAAAGCTGAGTGATGCATTCAATTTGTAGCCAACAAAAAGGGTTATGTTGTATCAATGTTGGGATGGATTGGACAGAGAGATGTATTTAATCAGACAATTTGGTTCATTTTGGTTTTGTTGTTGTTACTGTTTTGCTTAAAGAGCGATAGTGTGTTTTACTGTTGTGATAACGCTGATCGTACAAAATGATCCGTGTTTTGTTCCTGAATACATAAAGCTATTAAGTGTTGAGAACCTGATTCCTCTGAATAAATGATTAAAGACAAAAAGTGGTAGTGTGGTAACTTTCATGCAGTATATTGTGAGCACTGCTTGTGATAACGCAGTGTATCTGGATGCTGTGGGAGTCACGGAGGTTGTATGTTGAGACAGAAGCCACTCCTCCTGGTTTAAATATTATATTGTCTTTCAGATTTGTTCTCTATTTCTTTGTGTTTGTTTTCATACTGCAAATACAACGTCCTTCTGTCTGAGAAGAAAATGGAATTAGGAAGAGAAAGTTTTGTGCTTCTTTAGTCTTTCTTCATGTGCAGAGAGGAGCAGTATTGTCCCTTATTAAAAAAAAAATTAAAAACACATACAGAAATACCTCAGATGTCTCAAGGCAGACATTTTTCATAGTAAAGATTTTTGGTTTGCCATCCATGTTTATTAGCCAGTAACTTAGTTGTGGGGAGCAGAGAGGAGCAAGCAGGAAAGCAAGCCAGAGGCATTACCTAACAACCAGGAGAAAATCTGGGAGCTCTGCACTGACCCTGCGGGCTCACAGAGCATTTGATGCACACAGTTTAAAGCACCAAAATGGTTCTTATCCTTACTATAGAGATGTTGTAAAGTGTGGTGGATAATGGACATCTTAAAAACTAGAAGAAACATACTTAATTATTAAAATTGCATGGGCACCAGGAAGGAATTAGTATTATGAGTGTCTGTAAGTTGTATTTTGTAGATTTATAAAACAAAAAAAAGGACCCTCCGCTCTCTGCCGAGACAGTCAGCTCCAGTGGTATGGATGTTGTTTTGGTGTCCTCTGTTCCAGAAGTTTTATCTGGACCAATTCCAGTATTACCTTTTGGCTAACTATCTGCTTATGCATGGTGTAAACATAACAAAATCATACCAGGTATTATAATATTAAAATCTAACTATAAAGGTTTCATTTCTAGCAGCTGGTTTAGATGTGGTGCTTGTGATCATGAAGTATTACAGGTTATCCCAAGATCCTGTCTGGAATACCCTCACATCTCCTTTTACATGCAGCCTTGACTTTAAGAGCTTAAAATTTGACAAAGATTCTTCTCCACTGCTTACTGTTCTTATGAAAATTCACACCTTTCGCTCTCCCTCTCCATTGCTGAAAATCCAGGAAGAGAATATGTTGTACTAAATCCTCCTGAAAGTAACAGGGTAAAATCCACTCTGGACCCAAGGCTGGCTGGACGGAAATTTTGGTGTGAGATAACCTGTGGCTGAACTTGAGCCCAGGTGGCCGAGAAGGCCAGTGCCACCCTGTTCTGCATAGAAACAGTGTGGCCAGAGGACCAGGGAAGTGATCATTCCCCCATGGCACTGCTGGGGCTGCACCTTCAATCCTGTGTTCAGTTTTGGGTCCCTCACTACAAGAAAGACTTTGAGGTGCTGAAGCATGTCCAAAGTAGGGCAACAAAGCTGGTGAAGGAACTGGAGCACAAGTCCTTTGAGGAGCAGCTGAGGGAGCTGGGATTGTTTAGCCTGGAGTAAAAGAGGCTTGGGGGGGGCCTTATCACTCTCTGCAACTGTCTGAAAGGAGGGTGTAGCCAGGTGGGGGTTGGTCTCTTCTCTCCAATAACAAGTGACAGGACAAGAGGAACCAGCCTCAAGTTGTGCCAGGGGGGTTTAGATTGGATATTAAGAAAAAGTTCTTAATATCCACAGAAAGGGTTGTCAAGCATTGGAACAGACTGCCCAGGGAAGTGGTGGAATCACCGTCTCTGGAGGTGTTAAAGGTGCATAGAGGTGTTGCTTAGGAATATGGATTAGTGGTGGACTTGGTAGTGCCAGGTTAATGCTTGGACTTGATGATCTCAGAGGTCCAACCTAACAATTCCATGCTATTGTGGGTAGCAACAAAAAAGCCATCGTTACTCTTGTCCTCCTCCAGTGAGGTTCAAAGGGGCTGGGTCAGGGGAGGGCCAGTGTGGCTGAGGTGCTTTGGGGCAGTGAGGGCAATGACATGAGGGTAGGTATGCATTCAACTTTACAAGAATGAAGTATTTGAGACAAAACCATTTGGCATAAGCTAATATGTACCCAAGAGAATTTTAATGTGTCCTCATAATCGACAGCTTGTTGAAGAGGGCAGATACAGTGTAGTCAGAAATCAAAATGAAAGCTTTAAGGAGGGAGTTTGAAGCCTGATTGTGCCAAGGTGTGGTAACTTTTCAGCCATGGGGATCTAGGTATATTCCCTCTTTTAATGCCAGAAGAGATTGACTGCCAGAGTCAATGTTTAATTGGTCACCCACTTTCTGTTTTTACTGGCAGCAGTAAGTGCAACCTTGGAAACCTTTGAGCTCTACCCAAAGTTTGTATCTACTATGCATTGAAATATACCTTGACAACAGAAACTTTGAAGGAAGGTTATTTCAGAGACAAATTGCTGAAACTTCTGTGCTCTTGAGTGCACATTGTTAAGAGTTTTATAACAAAACTTTACCGTGCCTTTATTTATTGCCTGGAGGCAGTGTCAGGATTCCTTCTTGGTCCTGTGGGCACTTCCAGAGGACATGTCTGGTTCGTGTCTGAGGGAATCAGAGATGCATTGGAAATAGCAATGGTAATCTGAGATATCATAGGATAAAATAAGAGAGTCTCTGTATAATTTCTTAAGTTTAGGAATGAAGGAGTGGCCATTACTTTAAAAAAAAAAAACCCTGTGTTTAGAAGGGCAAAAATACCAAGGACGTCTTTGGTTTACCATAAACTGTGGAGATACAAATGAGGTAGAACTGCACTAATAATTAATAAAAATTAAACCTGATAGTCCAGCTGGGTATTACAGAGCTCCTTAGCTGGCATCTCTTCTGTGATATCTTCTAAACTACCATGGCAAAGTGGAAACAGTCCAGTGGAGACAGACAATGTTAATTTTTTGCTTTGAAATCCTATGTATTTGTAGGGTATTTTTGTCAGTAGTCTGCCTTATCTTAAACATGAAGAATATGTATTACTCATTCATCTACTTCTACTGGATACATGATCTTGCAAAGTTCAGAATGTAAATCCAGAAAAGCAATTTCATTGTACTTTGTATCATTTAGAGAAGTCATCAAGACATTATCTAGGATGGATTACATGCAAGAATTATAATACTTCAGAACTACACAGTAAATGTAAATGGCAGATAGCCATATATATATATATATATATATATAACAGTACAGAAGCCTCTCGAAACTGATTCCTAGTTCATAAACTACTCTCTGCGTTTTGAAAGTTTGGATCAAGAAAGTAATTTTTAGAAGTAAATCAGTTCTGGTACCCTAAATTAGTTGCAATTACTTAAAATGTTCTTTTTGGTGGAAAAAAAATGGATGAATTATTTAAAATGAAAATGTGCGCATTGTATCAAATTCCCTTTCCTCAGTGAAGCTAGAAACATGTCCAAGAAAGGTGATGTGCTTTAGGCAGAAATCAGGATGATCTACAGAACAGTGCCTCCTCCACTTTGTAGTCAGCTTGAAGGATGGTCACCAGGGAACAGAAGAAAATAGGGAACCGACCTTTAGCCCAGGAAGCTGGATGAATTGGTGGAAGAGCTTTGCTAATTGTATTTGGGTTTTCTTATACTCATGTATTTTGCGTGGCTTGCTTTGTAATACTTCTTTCTTAAAGTGACATTCAGCTTGTCTTTGTGGATTAAGAGAGAGGTCTGTTACTCACAAGTGATACTATCTCAAATAGAAATAGTACTGGTACAAATTAATAATCTCAAAAGAATGATTGGCACTGCTTGTGTTAGAAGAAATGTTGAGAGGAAAGCCTTCAAAAACTAAAGGCAAACCTATGTGTTTGAGTCAGCAGGGAAATCCCTGCCTTTTTGATACCATTGCTCATTTTTGCATCATAGAAGTATAATTTCAGAACTTCCTGTGGACTGAATAGGAGTTGCTTTGTGGCAGTTTTGGCACTACTCAACCAAGGCTTTATTATCTACAAGTTCCAGGCAGTGCAATAGGCACCTGACTCAAATTCTTGACCTGATCTTTTGTCCTGTCCCAAGACAGCTCCTACATACAAGAATGTAGTCAGATAAGAGTCCTGTGAGCAAATAATGAGACAGCCCTTGTAGCTCTGTCATTAAAGATTTTGTAACAATTTATTAAACATTTTATTTCCTTGAAGTTCAAAATTTAGTTGCCTAAATTTTAGGTAAATTTAGGTAGCGTTTGCATATGGCAAAACTAGAACAATTTGCAATGTTGTTTTTAATAACTAAAGAAGATTTATTGGAATACTCTTTGGCCTTCTCATAAGGACAAAGAGGTGTTCCTCTACATCATTCTACTTCAATGTGCGTGGATGAGGGGAGAGCAGTGCATATTGCCTGCCTTAAGTTTAGCAATGCTTTTGACACTGTCTCTCACAACATCCTCCCAGGCAAACTCAGGAAGTGTGGAATGGATGAGTGGACAGTGAGGTGTATTGAGAACTGGATGAATGGCAGATCTCAGTGGGTCAGGGTGTAATTGGAGACCTGTCACCAGTGGTGTCTCCCAGGGTTCAATACTGGGCCCAGTATTGTTTAACCTATTCACCAAGGACTTGGATGAAGGGGCAGATGCCTCCTGAGCAAGTTCACTGATGACACAAATCTGTGAGGAGTGACCAATACCCCAAAGAGCTGTGCAGCACTTCAGAAGGGCCTCGACAGGTTGGAGGCAGATGGGCAGAGCAGAACCTTCTGAAATCCAGCAAAGGGGAATGCAGCATCCTGCACCTGGGAAGGAATAACCCCAGCACCAGCACAGGCTGGGGCTGATCTGTTGGAAAGCAGCTCTGCAGAGAAAGACTTGGATGTCCTGGTGGACAAGCAGCTGTCCAGGAACCAGCAGTGTCCTTGTGGCCAAGAAGGTCAATGGGATCCTGGGGTGCAGCAGGAAGAGCATTGCCAGCAGGCTGAGGGAGGTGATCCTGCCCCTCAGCCCTGGTGAGGCACATCTGGATGTTGTGTCCAGTTCTGGGCTCCTCAGCATGAGAGAGATGTGGAGCTCCTGGAGCAGGTCCAGCAGAGGGTGATGAGGGACTGGAGCATCTCTTAGGAGGAAAGGCTGAGGGACCTGGGCCTGTTCAGCCTTGAGAAGAGACAACAGAGAGGGAAACTCATCAATGTCTCTTAAGTGTCTGAAGGGAGGGTGCAAAGAGGACAGAACCAGGCACTGCTCAGTGGTGCCAGGCAATAGGACAAGAGGCAAAAGGCAGAAACTGATGCACAGGAAGTTCCACCTGGACACGAGGAAGAACTGCTTTACTGTGCAGGTGACTGAGCACTGGAACAGATTGCCCAGAGAGGTTCTGGAGTCTTCCTCACTGGAGATACTCAGGAACCATCTGGATGCAATCCTGTGCCAGGTCTAGGATGATCCTGCTTGAGCAGGGAGGTTGGACCAGATGAGCCACTGTGGTCCCTTCCAGCCTTACCTACTCTGATATCTATGTCTGTGGGCACACAGATATATGTATATATATATTACTGCTTATATATTCCAGTACGTAAGCACTAGTTAAAGCTTTATAAGGATTTTTTTTTTAATGGGAGAAATACTATCATGCTTGCAAATATTCTATAAGTAGAGTATGTGTGTACAGAAATTTATCAAATGGATCACCAGGAACTTTTAGGGGAGGTTAGTTTGTGCTCCCAGTAAAAATGGCTGTTCATTTTATGTGCTTCAGGTTTTTCATTATTTCATGGCACCACATGTATAAATTACTTCCTCTTCTGGGAAGAATTAGTGAGATCCCTGGAGTGTATGTGCATTGCAGTTTTATATTAGCCTGTTGATTTCATGCTCTGAGCCTTTAATTGTGCAGTCAAAATTAGCCACCACTGTTTGTATTAAACATTCACTTTGTAGAAACTAATTTGAATAGCTGGACTTGATTATCATTGCCCAAAATTAGAAATAAAGTTTATGGAATATCTGAATGTGTCTATACTGTAGACACATTCTACAGTATAGACACATTCTATGTATCACATAGATAGGATTCTGTTACTGTGGCAGCTGAGTGTGTCTCTGAGACCATGATGTAGTGCCAGTTGTTTTAAACACAGATGCTGCCAGTCACTGAGATCAGATCCTTCTGACTGTACATGCTTATGCAGAGGTGGCAGAGGAGGCACGGGACTCTCTTCATCTGACAGAGACTCCAGAGAGGCATTCAGACCACTGTGGCCTGAACTGCTTCCTGCCTCAGCTGAAGGGCATCCAGGTGGCACTTTGCAGTCAGAAGGGTGATTGGGTGCTGCATGTTACCTTGTTGAAACAGAAAACATGTGGTGCTGCTGCTGTGCCATTTGCTTCTTGGACCAAGCAATTTGGTCTCCATATGCAGTAGTGCTTTAGTTTATACTTGGCATTCATTTAAAGACAGAAGCGTGATTCATTGGCTTCTTCACAGTGTTTTGTGTAATTGTTTTATTGTATTTTTTTTTCAGGAAGAAGCCACCCAAAGCGGCTTATGCAAGTGCCTTAAGGGGCGTCCACTGTCAAAGATTGGGACCATTGCTTGGATGGTGACACTGAGTGATGCCGTACATAATTTCATAGATGGCTTGGCTATTGGGGCTTCTTTCACTTTGTCTCTGCTTCAAGGGCTTAGTACCTCCATAGCCATCTTGTGTGAAGAGTTTCCTCATGAACTGGGTAAGGAACTTCCTTGCACATGTTGTTTGCTGTGGAAATCAGTGTTGTAGGTTGTTCTGCTGGCATAAAGTTAGCAGAGGTTGAAAGAAAGTTTAGACAAGTTAATGGAAAAAAATATTCATAAAAAAGTTCCCAAGCACCAAAATACACATCTGGCACAGGAAGTTCCCGAGTGCAGGTGGGTGGAAGCTGGGACTGTATATTGGAGAGGTAGTAATTATCCTGTTTATATATGCTGCATATAGTGTTGTATTAATTAATTTTTAAACCAAAAATCATCATAGGTAGTTGTAAGTTCCCGTGCTCTTACCTCAGTATTGCATCACTATTTGTTTAGAATATTTCAGTTTCCTTAGTATCGAAGGGAAATCCTCATCACATGCTTGAACGAAGAAAAACAACACAGGGTTATAATGTGTATATGAATCATGCGTTCTCTTCAGACTTCATTTGAAATCAGAAAATAACCACATCATCATTTTCTGAAGATGGTTTTCTTTTTTTTTTATTCTTTTAGGGGATTTTGTCATCTTGCTGAATGCTGGAATGAGTACTCGGCAGGCTCTATTTTTTAATTTCCTATCTGCATGTTCTTGTTACATTGGGTTGGCCTTTGGAATATTAGTAGGCAACAACTTTGCTCCTAACATCATCTTTGCTATAGCCGGTGGAATGTTCCTGTACATCTCTCTGGCAGATATGGTGAGATATAATTTCATTTTCAGTTATTTATTTCTCTGCAAAAAACCAAATACTCCACTAAGTCTCTCCAGTAGAATTTAGTATTTTCTCCCTCTCATGCCAGTGACTAATAATAATAATAATTAAAAAAAATCATCACTTAAACCCTTAATGGAGGTGCACAGATAATTATGTTTATTCATGAAACACTAAAGCCGTTCACCTCATCATATTATTATTGAAAATGGGTTTTAGACAGAGACAAGCTTTTAATGAATTTGGCCTGGTTTAATCAAAGAGCAAAAAGCGTAAAAGCGCTTTGTTTTAGCATTTTAAAATGTTGGAGTATTTCACCTAATTGTTTTTAAAAGGTTCATTTATCTGTTTAAGCCTTGTTGTGAAAGAAAAGCAAAAAGGAATGTAAACAGCATGAAGTTAAGTTTTGAGTTGAATGAAAGGTGTTGTGTAACCACAGTGATAAGGAAAAACCTGATTTAAATTCTATCCTGGTTTAAATTAAAGAGTGCCAGCCTCATTTTCATGGTTCAGACAAAAAAATTTGCTGAGCTCTATTCAAAATAGTCTGTCTATCATTTATTTTTCAAAGTGTGCTAGAAGATATAAGGAAAAGAAATTGTGCTAAAATCCAGATTGTAATTAGACATTGGGAAAAAAAATCTGGATTCACAGGCACTTAGCAGTGTTCCAAAATCTTCTCTCATGAAGGTGTTTTGTCTCAAAACGAGAGAGGTCTTTCAAGAATTTTAAGCTGTATTGTGTTTAATTCAGTGTTGTAGGAGCAGATGCAAAAGGTACAAAGGTGTTTATATCTGCCACTTGAGAATCCATTTGAGTGCAGAACTGGAAGAGTGAGGCCTGAATCTGAAAAGATTTGAGACCTCGTTTTGGTTCTATGTGCATTTAAGAACTGTCATGTATTTATAGTGACTATTACATTACATACTGCTATAGTTTAGGTGATAGTATAGGATTTAATAAGTTGTTAGAGTTACAAACAATATAAGTGGTTTATTTTATAAGTTTGCAGTACCTTAATTGCTTTTTGTTTAGCTTCACTCATATAATGAGTAGTAATGTACTGAACTATGATGCGTAAAATTCATGGCCTAAATTTATAGTGACTCAAATTTGTTATTGAATCCATCAAAGTAGGTAACATTCTTTTCTTTGTATCTGTTGTTCTGTTCACTCCGTTCCTCTCTATCTGTCTCTCTCCCTGTCCCCTCCTCTCTTTCTTTTTATAGGTTTTTGGATTGTATCAGTTACCTGTCTGAATTTTTCTTCTCCCTGAAAAGTCTGAAATAGGGTATTGAAGTGCTCTGTACAGAGATCTGACTTTCCACTTTCTTATGATTTTCACACACTTCTGGTTTGCTTATCCAGAAGCAGGTAGGATTAATTGGAATGTCATGCCTTCCTCCTTTTCTTTTGGCTGTTCTTTTCTCTTCCAGTATTGGCATAGTCCAACCTCTCCCAGTAGGATCCCTGTGTCGGGAGGCTGTGGGCAGGTGGGAGTGTACACTGAGGTGTGTGCACAAATGAGCCTTGCTGGATGGCATGAAGTTAATCTGGTTTTGCCCTCTTGTGCAAGAGTATGACGGAGCTCTGGAATGATTTCTGGGAAGGTTTGGGCACTTCCTGCTAACCTTAGCCTGTTCTTCAAGGATTGCTTTACCTTCGATGGCTGTTTTTGAATTGTGAGATCAAAGAAAGATACAGTTTCTGAGTCACCCAGCCTGAAGGCTTCCTAACTAGGGCTGAAATAAACTGTCATCATTGTATTCTGGTTATGCTACTCTCAGCTGAACCGGAGAATACTTTAAGGCTTATCTCTCAAAAGCCACTCTAGCTGGCTTTACCTGCAGCAAACACATACCCTGAATCATCCCACACAGGGAACTTCATGCCTGTGCTCTTCTGCCATCCCCTCCACTGGCTCCAGAGGAAGTGTCTTTGTTTCTGCAGTTAGCAGTGGATCAATCATCCTTTGCTCATGTATTAACCATTAAGATGTGTGTTATGGAATGGAGAATCCCTGCACTGCACTGTAATGTCATGTTGCATGTGTTACCACCAGTTTCACACCAGTCATCTTCCTCTTCCTCCTTGCTTGACCTCACAAGCCCACCAGACCTTCCACATGTAAAAGGTTTCAGTGTTTTCATCTTCACTCCGTTTGCCTTTAGATAAAGCAGAAGAATCCTGATCTTCCCTTTCCCAAACAAGGATTTCTCTGTTCATACCAGTGAAGGAAGAAACACAACATTTAGCAATATGAGGGCAGCTGCTCCCAGCAACACATGGGCCAACAGCTGGAACCTAGGAGGCTGCTGGAATCAAAAAGGGAGAATTTACCTGAGACACAACCAGATGAAGTCACAGTAGAGGGGAGCAAAACAATCTTGGCAAACAAAACACCATGTCATCTTACCACCCTTGGGTGGAGTGTTTTTTCAGGGTATTGGGGTGACTTTCTCTTGTGACTGCCTTCACCCTCTGTTCTAATATTCAGCCCAGAGTAGCAACATGGTTCAGTTCTTAATGCCTTACATTAAGCATGCTACCACGAGATGGCAATACTTACCTAAAAATATCCCTTTTTTCAGTTCCCAGAGATGAATGATATGCTGCGGGAGAAAGTGACGGGAAGGAAGACGGATCTTACATTCTTCCTTATTCAGAATGCTGGTTTACTAACGGGGTTTACTGCTATCCTGATGATTACCTTGTATGCAGGAAATATCGAGCTCTGAAAATGGAATCAGTATCGAAGACATCAAGTAAACTGCGAATGGAAGACACTTGAAATCCCTACAGGGACATTCATTTAATCTACCCAGTTTTGAAACAGTGGCAGGGCCCGTCCTGTCCCTCTTGCCCCAAATACAGGAGATTCTTCTTTAGGACTTGCTGTTGATCCAAAGAGTAGAGGCTGTCAGCTTCTGTACAATGCCAAAAAAATCATGCTAATATTTTTATTTCTACTTAAAATTATCAGACATATCTGAACTGTCGTCGAGGAAGGGTGTTACTTGGCCAGTAGAATTATGCAATACATGCAACGACATGCAACTCAAGACCCACTGCAAGCTGAGGTCTATAAGGAAGATGTGTATTTAAAAGAAAGCAATAGAGTTTCATGTCCTTTTTTAACTGTGATGAAGGCAAGCAGTTTCAAAACTGGTTAATTTTCAAGACTTTCGTTGCAGGATTTGTCTGTGTGACATCCCCATTCCCCACCAAAAAAGAAAAAAAATTCAAACCATTTCAGAGTAGGTACTAATGAAGCTAAGATTTTTAATTACTAATTAACACTGGAAGGAAAGATACCAGTTCTTGCTTTTGATCTTTTCTCTTTATATGTGCACTAGGGAATTGTTGATTTATTTTGAGAACCACTTTTTTTAATTAGAGGGAACCTGTGTTAAATTTATGACTGTTTATCAACTCCATAATATTTTAGAAACATTGAGTACTTTAAAAATGTTCAAGCATTGTGTATTCTATGAAAATAGTAGTTTTTTACTTAAGTTTCACAAATATCCCCTTTAAAAATCAGTATTTTAGTCTTACAGAGGGGAATTTAGGAAAAAAAACCCTGCTGAAATCAACATTCCAGTATGCTTTCTTTATAATTTGAATTATTTCTTTGTGTGCAGTTGGGTGGAAATATGTGATAATAAAATATACAAATTCTTATCAAAATCTGTTGCGTGTGAACTTTCTAAAATCATGCTTATATGTATGAGTTCTTCTGAAATAAACAATTCATCTACTCATAACTACTCTGTTAGTAAGTAGTAAGATGAGTGCAAGGAAATTCATAAAAAAATTTATTCCATTTCAATCACTACTTTGCTTTGAAGGAAGTGTTGTCATTCTCTATTAAGTTACTTTTTTCATTGATTTTTAGGCAAGTTTTACAGCTTCAAAGGAGATACTGTTTTTTGATGTACTTCCTTGCTGTAGGAAGGTACAAATATTTTATTTTTAATTCTCTATTAAATTTTTTTTCTACCAGGTAAAGTATTTATTTTAATATTTTATTTGAATCTTGTCTGTAATTACTTTAGAAAAAAGTAACTTCTCTAAGTGTCTGTTTAATGAAAGCTTTAAGGCAAACTTCACAGGAGTTGTAAATAATACTTTAAAATATGTTATAAATGTTAAAATATAAGTATAGTAGCCAATGATACTTGCTGTATGGAGAAAGCATTTATTAGTCATTTTGTGCCCTGTAAGTTTCTATGAAGAACAGCCCACCCACTCCATGTCTTTCCTTTAATTCTTTCTTTGTTGATTTCTTGGATATAAGCTGTTTGTAAATGTTACTCTTGTGTATGACAATAATGTGTTATAGTAACTATGAATGTTCATAGACTTCCTAAAAATAATGTGACCGTTCCTTGTTCATCAGATTATTTTAATAATATGCCTGAATGGTACTTTTCACCTTTAAATCCAAACATTTGCAAAGGAGACTTGATTTTTGTTAATTCCCTAAGGAGGACAAACTTAGACAAGCGAGTCATTGGAATAACCTACTTTTAGCTCACAGAGCAGACTAGAGATGGAACAAAGGCTGATTTTGGGTGTAGTTCTTTAGTCACAAACCAAATTGCCTTTTCTGCCAGTGGGATATTTAGCACGTAAGAAACCTTTTTGATTTCTGTATGAGCAGGTTTGTCTGTATATCTTTGCTGTTATCCTTGTCCAGTATATATAAAATACATCTGTTCCAAGTCTTGGACTCTCAGTGATGTCCAGGATTTGCAGAGCAGGGTACTGACTTGGATTTCCTTCTGCAGGCTGTTACTCTAGAGATTGGTGGGTGCCAGCAAACAATTTCATATGTGCATACACAAAATGCCTCGTGTAGCTCTTTACTTTTATTTTGCTGTAAAATCCCACACTTTCCAGGAATGCTTTTTTTCACTGAAACTGAAACTAGGTGCCTTAACAGCTCTTACAACACTTGATGCACAAGTTATCTCTCTACAATCTGAGAAGAAACTCATCTCCTTGTCTTGCAGTTCAATTCAAAACATACAGGTGTGTCAAGCTGACAGAGGTTGCTGGAATGAAGACTAGAGAGAAAGCCGTAAATCTACTGGCAGTAGATGTCAAAGGCAAGGTTCCATTCTGTTTTGGGGGTTTAATCCCTACTACACTTGTTTTGTACCCAATATATTGTCTCCTCTTTTTTAAAAAAAAGATAATGTAATTACATGTATTGTGGTCGATATTATGATCATAATGCTTTATTCTAATTTCAATACCCTCCACAGTTTCTGCATCTTCTTCCATTTTAAAGGTAAGTGCTACAGTAATGTTTGAGGTAAAAATAGGAGATACAGAATGTCGTTGGAAGTGAACTGCGAGGAAGATGTAGCTTGAATTTATGAATTTGGGCAATAATGTAATTCTCCGTGATACAGCTATTAACTGCTGCTCTGGGTGAAAGCACTGTGAAGGATTCGTAGGATCCCATTTTGATTTCCTTTAGAGAAATAATAGTTTCTGACTCTGAGGACAAAAAACTTAAATGTTCTTCCTTATTGTGGCTCCCTCCATGGACAGTAGTTCATTTCCTACTGCCTTCTGGCTATCTTTGGTCTTTTAAATTACGAGACCTATGAAGTGCCAAAATTAGCTTCGTGGTGTTTTGTGGGGTTGGTCTTAGCAATGCCTGAGTTGTTAAAATGAAAATAATAGTAACTAGTAATCCGGTTCAATAAAAGCATTTAGTTATTATACCAGGTATTTTCTTACGTAGAACAGTAGTGGTACAGGCAATCAAAGACCAGAAGGAAATTTATTTATATCCAGCTACCCTTAGTCAGTTGGAGAAACAGCAGCAGTTGTCTCTGGCTGGGCTGCTTCTTGAGAAGATGTGCAGCAGCATTCCCCTAGTGCTGAAGAGCAAAAAAACCAATCTAATTAGAAGAAACATGAAATGAGATTATGAGTCAAGCAGATTTCGTTAGCTAGAGAATACAAAATGGCTTTGATGGCATTGGCCTAAAGGATACAGAAACTGCACTAAAATGCACTTTTCCAGTTCATGGGTGAAAGCTAATGAAGTGCTTGTCTCACAGTAAATACAACAATAAAAAACTGACTGTAGAAAGGTAAATAATTTCCAAGTTGTTTCTGTAAGACAAAAAAAATATGTTGCTGTGTCACTGATCTGTAGATTTTTTTGTCCTTGCAATGACTTTCAAATGAAAACTTATTTTAGAACATTTATTTTTGAGAGAATCCTATTTGTGTTTGATGCTGAGAACATTTTGAAATAATTTCTTAGGTATTCATATACTGAAATTAGTTAACTCTTGTAAGGTTTAGCCCAGAGTCTCTCTTCCTCACTTCTTTTCTGTAACTTCTATTCTACAGGAAACTCTTGACCATTTTAATAAGCTAATTTAATAATACAGATGCCCTTTTGCTTGAAAAAATCTTGGTAGTGATTTCAGATTGGCAAGTGTTCATCAGAAGTAAGTTATTATGTGATTTTAAAACTCCTTTTACAAACAGCAGACCCATGTGCAAAAAAACTCTTCAATTGTGATGAATGGTGGTGTGTTAAAGAGCATATTTCTCTGTGGCAGCAGAGGAATTGTCCTCTTTCTGCAGAGATTTGTTAACTTTTCACTTTATTGGTATATTAGAGAAATCAAAGATACAGCTTTTATGAATCGGCAAGGAATTAGATGAGGTTGTCCGACCCTTTTTTATTTTATTAAAAAAAAAGTCCATAAAAATTACTCTGCCTTTAATTATTACTTTTATTGCTCTTCCAGGCTTAGCTAAATCTATGATTGCTTGTCTTACCATAAAGAAAAATCACATAGCAGCTTAAATGAATGACTTCCTTTGATAACAACGAAGGGCCTTGCTCACTGAAGTATTTGTAACAAATTTCTTCTATACTTCAGGGAGTGCTTTGGGTATGCAGGCAGCATAGAGCTGATTTCTAAGTATGACCATGCACACGACATTTTATATTAGAACTGCCTTCTGCCAAGGTTGTTTTGTGAGCTTAGGAACCAGCATGGTACAGTTGGGCTTGCCCTGTGTATAACTTCTTGCTTGAGGGGTGGAATGGGTTGGATGGGTTGTCTGTGCCACGCAGTGAAGGGTTGTGCTGGGAGAGCTCTTTACGAGTTCGGATAAACCCAGCGCTGTGTGTCCATCTGTAGCGTGTGCAGGAAGGACAGCCTTACTGATAAGGCGGTCAATCCTAATCAGAAAGCTCTACTCTGTCACGAAATTACAGTAGCTGTTTGTGACACTGTGACAGCATATTTCCATGAAGTGATAGTAGTACATATTTGCATAGTGAGCTCTAGGCACAGGATTTTCTCTCTTAAATGTATGGGGTGCTGGATGCTACTGCACTACAGAATTGTTCTGTTGTAGCCGTATTCTAACACATTTGGGATAAAAACTGCCATAGACCAACATCCTCACTCTTCAGTTTTGCATGCTCATCTTTTTCGCTTTTTTTTCTTTTGTAATCATAGAACGCATAAAATGCAGCTGCTACTAATAGTATCAAACAATTCTACAAAAACAGTAAAAAATGGATGACATAAGGAACTTTTGCTGGCTCCCTGGAAGTAAAGCTTCTGACTTTTGAAAAGCTGACAATGGTCACAGCAAGCAGTGGGGGAGCCAGTAAGCATCCCAATCAGGGAATGAGAGAGTCCACTAAATGGGACAGACCCTGAGACTTCTCCCAAGGTCATGCTCAGAGAAGAAGCCTCTCCCAGGATGCGTTGTTCAACTATGCAGATTTTTCCCAGTTCTGTTCCCTCTATTAGTCCATGGGTTTCCCTGCCCCTTTCCTGACTCCGGTCCAGAAAGCTCCTCCCTCCTCATTCTCCCATTGGCCCTGTCCCTTTGTCCCTGCCTCAGTTTCCCTATTGGTTCCCTTACCCCAGCCCTGCCTACATACTGCCTCTGTGCCCTCAGACCACTGGCCCATGATGTTCTCCCCGCCCCTGCATAAAACCTAGACACCTGTTTGCTCGGAGGTGTTTGCCTCTCGGACCTTCACTGGAGAAGGTGGGATAAAATCTTCCTAGTGGAATTCTAAGCAAAGACCCTTCCCGTCTCTTTGCCATCGGTATGTCGTAGAAGCCAGCCAGGGTGTGAGCGACCCCGGCCACCAGCTAACGACAAAGCGGAACCTGCATTTTATATTTAATCTGAAAAATGAAATGTTCCTTTGGCACTTGGAACACCATAATGTAACTGCTTCAGTGTGCTCTCTATAACACTTTATATGCCATCAGTTCTTGAAGATTTTCTGATCACTTGCTGGGTTGCAGTGTCACTTCTTGACTAACATCCTGTTTCCCAGTCTGCTTAGCCATGCTGAGGAGAAAGCTCACAGAGTAAAACACAACAGAGAGGTGTCAGTCTATTTATAACACAGATCTCAGCAGTGCAGCTTCAGAGTACTTCTTAGCTGTGAGCTGGGTGGGTGTCCAGATCTTGATGCTGTATTGAGATGTCACCCACATATGTAACATCATTTCTCCACCCTCTCATCTTCTGTGTCCACTCTTATTTCCACTGGAAGGAAAGTGGTTTCCTAGCAAGGGTAGATGTGTAACTGTTTGCTTCAGGCAAGTGGTGTACCAGGGACTGTGATTTCCTCTCCAGAGCATATTTGCCTTGTGATTTAGACACAAACATAGGTACAAACATAGTTATAAAGCAATAATTGGAGCTGTAACCACATTTGACTGGTAATTACTTGTCCTGTGTGGGTGTGAAATACCTGCAGAGTTCCCAGCCTAGAGGGTTCAGGAAGCATTATTCTTTTGTATTTTTGAAGTGAAACTGCATCCCAGTTTGCAGTTTACAAGAAACTTGAAAATACTGGTACTGGTAGAAAAATGTGATCTGTAACTACGTAATAGAAGGCATTCCATGAGCCACAAATTCTGCTTTGTCCCCAGCTGTATCTGCTCTATTTGTCTCCCAAACAACTAAACCTAACAAGATTAGTATATCTGTACTAGCAGGTCAGAACAGGACAGCTTGGTTGGATTGCTGGTAGGTGATGGAATGCTGAGTGTGAGGGAAGAAATTTCTTGGTCTTTCTCCCTTTGAAGGGGAAGCGGGGTAGGGAGTGTATAAAGACATAGCTGATACCAGAACTGCAAGTCAGGGCGATTATAATTTGAGAGGGCACAATTAGTAATATAATTGCACCACAGTAGCAATAATTATTGTAATTACTTTTATTTACATTAATTGAATTCTACAGCAAATGCTGTAATTAATGTCATGGACACGTTGTGATTTGTGGCTTGTGAAGTGAAAGACGGTTCAAAGAGAGCTTTACCCTTGTGTGGTGAACAGTGACTTCCTTTTTAAAGTTACAAAATGTTGTAGTTTTATACTCTAAACAAGAATAATCAGTTTTTTTAAAAACTCAGTCCAAGATGGGAGCATATGGAAGGCACTGGTCCCTCTGGCACTGTTCAGTCTTCACTAAGGGCAAAGGACAGACAGGCCTGCTCAGCTGATCATCTGAGGACTGACTGATCCCTGTGTAAGCAGGAGTCATGGTGTGGCTCCTGGAAATAACAGGCTCAAGCTGGGGTCTGAAAGGTCAAGTCCCCAGCACTGGGTACAAGGATGGGAAGAAGATGAAATGTCAGTATGGGAAGGGAGTGGCAGAGCACCTACTGTTGCTGTTGCGAGGGGAATTGAGGAGATGCTTAGAGATTTGGTTTGGTGGTGAACCTGGCAGTGTTAGCTGAATGGTTGTACTTGACCATCTTAGAGGTCTTTTCCATCCTAAATGATCCTATGACTGAAAACTGAAGGCTGCCAGCTCTTGAGAAACTAAATAATGAAGAGAAGGAAAAGCTTGGGCCTGGTAGTGTGCTTCTGAGAGGAGGGAAGTACTCCTTAAGAGGAGTCAGCTGGAGGATTTGGGGGCAGGTGTACTGAGAAAGCAGGGCTAGGCAATGTGGGGGATGGATGGTATCTTGGGAAAAGAAAAACAGGAAAATTGCTGATGCTTTTCATAGACTGGAGAAGGGGAAGTAGAGTAGGTAGGTGACTACAGCTTGTCATGCCTACCTTCTGATTTCTGGTAGCACCGCATGGATTTGAAGCACGTGCTATAAAGAATTGAAAGATAGTAGCATAAAAGATCCCCTGTTGTGTGGGAAAGATATGGGCTTGGGCATATGGCTGACCGACCATGTCAGGATATATCAGGTGAGGTAAGTACCTACATCTGTGCTGTAGTATGGGCTGCAGATGTGACCAGCACCCTGACAGAAGAGGCTCCCAGGGCTGTGGAAGGCAGCGTATGCCAGGCCATGCCCCAGCCCAGGTGCTGTGCATGAAGCCATCAGCTGTGGTAATTGACTTCACAGCTTCTCTAGCAGGGCTGGGTGAGGCTTTTTGCAGGGCCAGGAAACAACCTGCTGTAAAACTTTAAAGATTTGATGAAGATGGATTAAAGTGGATAAGTGGATTAAAGAAGCACTCTTAAGGATGTTTATACTAGAACAGATGGTTCCTCCTGGGTCTTACTGGCATCTTACTGCCACTCTGTTGGGATTAAATGTGAGCCAAAGAGAGACTTTGCTCCCTGAAGGCTTTTGAGGAAACAGAACACCTGGCTTTGAAAAGAAAGTGACTGGAATCTGCATCACAATAGAAGACCTTGGAGAGGAGGTTGAGCTGCTTTGGACTTCAGAGTAGATTTGAGCTGAGGAGGAGGTAAGAAGGTGGTGTTGCTGGAAACAGTGAGGTAGGGAACCTGGAGAGCCTCTGCCACTGTGGTTGGTGTGGAGCTGTGTTGTGCTTGTTCACTTTTTTGAACCTGTGCTGCATGCTGCTGCTTTTCTGAAATGCTGAGGATGCTGGCTACAGAGCTGGCCTCCAGCCCACCGTGTGGAAAACCCAAGGGAAGCACGAGGCAAAGGGACTAGTGGCAGGTTTCTCCAGGAGCAAGTATATTGGAGTAGTAGCTGCTGCATGTCGTGCTTCTAAGGGAAGCCTTTATACAACATTGCTCTGAATTGTTGCAAAAAGAGCTGGAAGTTATGTAATTGCTGTGTAGTATAATTTCTGAGCACCATAAAAGTTAAGGCAGGGGAAGTAGCTGCAGGTCACTTGTATTTCTCCAGGTTCACATGTTCGGCTGTGTATCAGTGTACAGGTGAATCCAAGATGAGGTTGAGTACCTGAATCTAAGTGTGTTGCCCTGCTTGCCACGGCTGTGCTAATGCCAGAGGGTTGCTCAGCAGAGCTGGCAGGTGTAACACAACATGCCTGCCACTGGAGCTGTCTCTGGAATGGGGTAAGTGAAATAGTGGGGTTGCCGTGCTCCTCTGTCTGGGCTAATTGAAAGTGATTTGTTTCAGCTTTTAATTTCCTATCTTTGTTCTGTTTTGGGGCTTGTTATTTTTAAGAGTGATTTCTGTGATTTCTGAGAACTGTTAATGAGTTTTGGTTGCTTTAATTTGAGCATAAGTTTGAGTTTAATGAAGATGTCATTATTTTTCTTTTATGTGGTTGTGTCCTGTTAGGTGTCCAGACTGTTTTGGGTTTTGTTATTTTTTTTATTTGTTTCACTGCTGCAGAGGCATCTGGACAGACTGGATTTCATCCTGCCAGTGACAGGATGAAAGGACATAGTCCCAAAGCTATGCTAGAGGAGGTTCAGGCTGGACATCAGAAGGAATTTCTTCACAGAAAGGGTTGTTAAATATTGGAATGGACTGCCCAGGGAGATGGTAGAGTCACCATCCCTGGAGATGTTCAAGAAATGACTGGATGTGGCACTTAGTTCTGTGGTCTAGTTGGTATGGTGGTGATTTGTCAAGAGTTGGACTTAATCTTGGAGGTCTTTTCCACCTGGACGATTCTGTGATTCTGTCGTGAGGGTGACACCTTTGAGTCGCTGAATGTTTACTATGGGGAATTAAACCATTAGTGTCTGAGGACATTCAAGGGTGCCTGCCAGCTTAAACAGTTGAATCCCTTTTAAATGTTAGTGTAGTTGCTTAACTTTAATGTATGCAAATGTCATTTCCTGGAGAGAGGTTTAGGAAAAAACTTTTATCACTTCTGTTCACTGCTGGTTGGGGTGGAGCAGCAAATCACTGAAAACTAATTAACAAAAAAGAATGAATAGTAAGGAAGATACTGTATTTACGATGGGAGAAGCAAGAACTTTTGATAGCTCTCTGCTTGTGTTTTTGATCTGTAAGCTGAAAATTCCCTACCACTCCAGGAGTGGTATGAGCAAAATTCATAAATATGTATATGTTAGAGTGGCCGTAATGCAGAAAATAATGTCTAATGTTTAAATTTAATGATTTCAAATGTTTTCTGTTTTCACCTCTGGAACATAAGACATCAAAGAGGAGTAAGACCCTGTGACTTCCTGACATTGTAGATTAAGAAACATTCAACTTGGTTTGTAGTAATTCCTTAATGGAAGCCTGTGGAACATAGTACAGAGATGCCCAAGTTTCCTGGGTCTGCAGCAGCATGTGCCTGTAACAAGGCTGACCGTACTCATGTGGTAATGCAGCCAGTATCTGGTTAAATGGGGTGTAAGTCAGTAAAAACTTGGCTACAATAGTCCCCAAATCACACTGGTGAGCCCATGTGATGGCATGTGATCCCACTCCCACATTTGCTGACTTTCAGAGAAAAGCAGTATGAGGTTTACAAGCTGGGTCTGAGTTCAGGCACTGCTGTGGTTTTAACACTTAAGTCTGTCATCTCCCTTAATTTTCTCTGCTTCACTGAAATGGCAATAATGGAATAATGGTCCATCTTGTGTATCAGTTTAGAGCACTGCAAACTGTTAATGTTTATAAAACACTTACAAAATGAATAGCCATCTTGGGTGAGATCAAGTTGCCACTCTGCTATTGCCACAGAAATAAAAGCATGTCAGTGTCAACTTGCCTCAGATCTGCTCTTGACCTCAGGCCTGACAATGCTGAGGCCAGCTCCTGGGGAGGCAATTTGTGACTCATAAGAGTGGCAGCAGAGCTACTTGCTGTCTGTTCTTCAGAAAATACGCAAATCAAGCCAAAGTGCTTCAAACCTTGGAGGCAAAACACTGCTTTGCTTCTGTCTTCTTGGCAGGCAAGTTTCAGGCAGGTTTCTCAGGTTATTGAAAAAGATAAAATTTTGAGCCCTCTGTGTGTAGACTTGGGAATGGCAAAGCAATGTTGCAATATGCTGGAAGCCAGCAGGAACAAGGGGGTGAGTGGTTCTAAGAAAAGGGTACTATAAAGGATACTGAGTACTCTCACAGTTCTGCCCTTCTGTGTTTGTACTAGTTGGGATCGAAAACCTGTCTGTTGAAATTCATAAACCTGACTTACAGCTCTCCCTAGCCACCCCAGACAGGAAATTCCCCTCCACAAACGTGGTACAGTTCTGAAAGTCAGAACTCAATGTTTGCTCCTTTGGTGAGCAGTTGCAGCCAGATCCAGGGTCTTTTCCCCAGCCGTAGGGTTTAGCATGGCTGACTGCTGCTATTAACATTAACTTGTCTGGCAAACTAACTAGAAGTGTCTTCTCTGTTCCAGACACTAAGATCCAAGATGACAGGGTGGCATCTATCTAGTCATGAAAGTAAACTGCTTAGCGCAGGCTGAATTTTTAAATACTTTTTATTCTTTCAAAGAAGAGGTAAAGAACACAGAACCTCTCTTAACCTGAATAGACAAATGGAGGAGTCCTAACTGGCTTTGCAAAATTGGAAGGATGTCCAGCCTATCTAGATCCAAGTCCAGACTGATGATTTGGTTCATATCACGGTCAGGGTAAATGAGCTAATGTTCCTTTTTAGCAAGACCATGTATTTCACAGCTGAATTCAGCCAAGTTAAAAATCTCCTTTAATCAAAAATACACAGACTTAACTTGAAAGCTGGGATCAGTGTAATTTCTGTAAATCTTGTAAGATTATATAGGGTATATTCTCTGTGGCACTTTCTGCTGGCTTCCTTGAACACTTCCTTTTCATAGAGTAGATCAAACCTTGGCCGTGCCCTTTTGAGTTAAAAGAAGTTGGAAGTCCAGTCTCTAAGAGTGGCTGTTGATGCCTGCAGACTGGGATAATGGGGCTAGCCAGGCCCTTGGCACCAGAACCTGCCTGTGTGGGCTGCGGGTCAGAGCAGCTTCTGCGTGCTGAGCCAAGGCACTAAATGCTAGAGAGGGATTTCAGGTGTGGGGGAAATGATTGCTGAGTCATACAGCAGTGGGTAGGGCAGGAATGGTAGAGCTATGGAATAAAGCAGAAAGCTCAGATCCCAGCAAAGATGTGTGCACTGGGATATTTGTGATAAAGGACCTGAACAGGCAGCCCGGACTGAAATAGAGCAGACGACATTAGACCTTACTGCTCCCAGCTGAGAGCTCAAAGTTGTTTAAAGCCTGCAGCAGGTGATTTCAGGGACAGCAAGTTGGAGAATCAGTTTGGAGTCTGGAGGCTTAAAGCAGAGCTAGTTTGATTGCCAGTTTGCTGATGGTTGCTTAGGCTGTTTTCTGGTAAGAAATGACAACTCCTCTGTCCTGCCTTAGCAACAGGGCGCGACTGTGCTTTCCTGCAGAAGGGTTGAGGATGTGTTCAAACCTAGCCCTATTACATAAATGTTGTACTTAAGCCTGAAAAAATAAAGACTGCAACCTCCCTTTCTTTTTCCTGTTAAAAAATCTTCCAGAGCTGTGCTGAACTTTTGTAAAATAAATAGGAGAAGAGGAAATCGGAATGGCAAGTTGAAGACATATGTACTGTAACTTTACATTTGTATATCCTTGAGCTTCTGATGTCACTTGCCCCTTTGGTAAAACAAATGGGGGGGTTTTGACTGTTTGTTAGTCTGTTCCCTTTGTGGGAACGGTTTGATCTCAGTGTTGGCGCAAAATGTTTTGGTTAAGTCAACAGTGCCGTTCTTACCCTGTTTACTCTTCAAATTGAATGGCATACCTTTTGCCTGAAATTAAGATCGAAAAACTTCATCCACCGTGGGAATATTTGTGTCAGGAAACAGTACTGCAAGTGCTATGAGTTCTTTGTGCCAGCTGAAGCTCTCAAAGTCCTTGTTTGTGGTATGGAAAGAGAAACTACTGGAGCATCTTGGAGATTTCTTCTATTCGAGGTTTCTTTCCCAAAGTTGTTGCTGGATAGGATCGCAGACACGTTCTTCAGAAAAATCAAGGGGTGTTTTTAAAGGCAAGTCCTGTCTTAGTGTTCCCTTTAACCCAGTAGCAAGGAGGAAAGAAAGAAAATGTAAACTTTGCTTATGATGGCAAACTTGGAAATAGAACTCTCAGTATGGTCTTGAAAAACTTGGATGGATTCTATAGAGGTAAAAATTCCTTGCTCATGAGACATCCTCTAGCTCAGTTATATAGGAAATAACGAACAATATAGCAAATTTATTTTTCCTCCCACAGTTGGCCATTTAGTTGTGGTTTCCAAGGAATGTCAAGAGGAAAAGAGCTATTATCAACTGTGAGTGAGGCCTTTCTGATCTTGCTGACTGATGCAGCAGCTGGAGGAACTCGTTTCCTAGCCTCAAACTCCATTTTCTCCGCAATTTTCTCATCTTTGTTGTGAACAAAGAATAATGCTTGTCTGTGTTACAGATCAGTTGCTGCTTTTGTAATAGCTGCAGTGTTTTCATTGCCTTTAGTGCTGCTGGCAACTCAGCTGATGATTTCATGGGAGAATTGCCGCTGAAATACCTGGTTCACGTCTGTAATGTTTGTGCATTTTGGGTTTCCGTATGAGGTGGTTCTTTTATAGAAAAGTAATGTTGATTGTGAAACTGTGCATAATTATGGGCTGAGGGGAAAGAGGGCTCCTCACCTGGCCTAAATCCACCTTGGGCTCAAAGCAGCTCTGAGGTTTTGTGCAGGATCCCTCCTATAAATACTGCCTGTATTGGAGAAGAGTAACACTCTCAGTTGCATCACCCCAATTCTCAGTCATTAGTGTGTGTTTCATAAACTGAGGCAGAGGGTTTTGTGAGATGGGACCAGTGGTCTTTATCCCTCTTGCTGGACTACTGTCTCCATATGGCTGTCACATAAAGGCAGCTTTCATTTTTCCCTTGTCAGATTCCACGTTTTGTGACTATCTTCTTCCCTTCAAAAGGCAGTCACATAAAGAAAAAGACATTAATTATCTTCACATGTATGACGAGTTCCTGTTAATACCCTATTGAAAAATACCCTTTGGAAATACCTGGAAATGGATTCGCTGTCATAATTCGCACCAGCTTACAGAGTTTTGACAGGGAATTAGCCAGCAATTAGAACAATGGCTGGATATATGTCAGGAAAAATACATCTGCATTTGGTAGGCTGCGGATGTTCAGTGCATACATACTGCACAGTTTGTTGTGAAGACTGGGTTTGGTGTTGCTCATGTATGTTCCCTAGAAATGTCTCTCTGTCGTTTCCTTGGAGCACGGCTTTAGGGCTGTATTAGTTGATACGGGAAAAATGATGGTGTTACAAGTGTTTTTGCTGAAGAGCTCCCTTCAGTGGAGTCTCATAGGTCTGTGTCTGTCTAGTGTGGTCGTTTCCATGGTTGTCATATGACACAGAAAGATCTCATTGCTAGGGAGAAAAGCTTAAAATCTATTGCAAATCTGAAGTGGTTTTCTTCCAGTTATGTGAGAGATCACAGTTGGAGGCTGAAACGAAGTCAAATCCCTTTGAAGTGCTGAATAAATAACACCAGCCTTCAAAAGGATGAAATCTGACAATGCCTGAGTCTTACTGACATGTAAAAGACACATTGTTAGCTGCTGGAGAAAAGGTTGGGTTTGGTGGGGTTTTTTTAATAATGTATTTGTGCTCTCATCCTTTTCTCCAACCCTCATCCTGCTGTTACCTTTTTCTTTCACGTGATAACAAACTGTTTTACTTTTTTGTTTAATTGGAAGCAAATAATTCCATGCAACACTTTCGAAACTTAGTAGAAATACCCAGCTGGACTCTGATCCCATGTCTATCGATAAATGAAAAAAGACAGCTCAAATAAGTGAAGGTGCCACTGCCAGTGACTGTTACTGCTGTGAATAATTTTAAGCTTTTGAGCAATTGCATTTATTTCTGCTTTTCTAATCCCTGAAGCATCATGTAGAGTATAGAAATAGAGCCTTTTATATGTCAGGACTCTATAATAAAGTATGGGGAAATCCAGCAACTAGGAAAAAAAAAAGTATGTGTGGGCAAACTTTAATTTTGCCTAAAGAATGTAACTTTCTGCTTTTTAATTTCTGGTGCAAATACAGCAAATGTGCAATTAAGCCTTCTAGCAGATCTGTAGGACTGGTTTTGTAATCCTTCCTTGGAACACAATAAATACAAATAGTAATCACAGGTTTAATGAGTGTAATCTATCATAAAATACCCAGCAAAACACAATGTGCAGTAGTACCTTCTGATTCATGCCTCAAATATTCCAACGGTATTAAAGGAGCGCGGCAATTGCTGAGTACCTGCCGAGGCAGGAAGGAGAGAACAGTCTTCTAAATAAGTGAACAGTGTGTATCTGTATGATAAACCAGAAGGCTTATTCAAAATTCATTTTGCTCTCATGGAGGTGAGTGGAAGCATCTCGCTGGTGCTTCCATTGCAGGTGCTTTCCCTAATGCTGCACTAAAGCCTAATTTATGCAAAACCTTTCCGCGAGATCGCACTGAGTATCCAGCAGGATGTTTAGAAGAGGTTGCCGAATTATGAACTGTGAGACTCAATATTTGTCTTGACTGCATCTCTGTGGGAATTCTTACCTGTGTCTTTGTTCTCTTACATCTTACTCACTTCAGGTTTCTCACATGTGCATTTACCTTTCAGAAAACATATGGAATACCCAGTTTGCATGAAGTCAGAAACTGAAGGGAGAGTCACTGTAGAGCCATTTATTACAGGCTGTAGTTCTACGTTTACTCCTTCACGAAACACACGAGGGACCAATCTGAAAAGTCTAGCTCTGTGACTCTTTTGGGGAAGCTTTTGACACTGGATAACACTGAAATAGATTTAAACTGAAGTTTCTGGCCAGAGTTACTCAAACTCAAAGCTTGCAAACTTGGACTTAGGGAGCTTTTTCAGCCTAGGATTAAATCAACCCTGGCACTACTTGTGACTTCAAGCAGAACTTGCTGACCTTTGGGTTACTTTAACTCTGCTGCTTAACTTCTCATACCCCTGAAATGTTAGGAGACATTGTTGCTTGAAAACCAGATAGTTGAAAAGATAGTGTAAATGTGATTCTCAAGGGATTAACACTTTCTGCTAGGACAAATGCATAAAAGTAATTATTTTTCTAGTTTCTTCCTGAGCATACAGAATAGTATGCTGTAGGGGAAGTGCCCTGCCTTGGTAGAAAGCGGAATTTTGTGTATGGACATGATCTGCAGACCCAGTTGCTGTGCCTTTTCTATAGGAAATGACCCCTATTTGAAACCCAAGTGCTGCAACTGCTGCAAGCCGTCTCTTTGGCTTTCCTTTGGTTTGCATTGGTTAAATCCACTGTGGAATCAGCTAAAGGAACTGACTATTGCAAAAGCTTACGTGAATTTCTCTTCAGCTGGCTTGCAGTGCAGTGTTGTTTCCAAGTGATCTGCCAGTCTGGCATCAGTATTAAATAGAATATCACACCTCATGGACTAACCATCTGATTCATTGTGACAGTTTTTTTCCTCTAATGTTTGAAGTTGTAATTAAGGGAGGAACATGTGGGAGAGAGAATAAAAGTCAAGAGATAAAATAAGAAATTGGATTGCAAAGGCAAGGAAAGAACCTTGTAATTTATTACTCTTAAGAGAAATATGGAACAATTGCTCTTAAAAGCAATCCTAACTGTGCAAATAGTTGTATATCCTGATTAAGTGACCCCAAACCATTTTGATTAATTTTATTTAAATCTGGAGTGCTCTATCAACTTTTTTTCATATGCTTGTAGAAATCTGGCCAATTAAATAATTAAGTGCAAGGAGAAATGCTCTTTATGATTTTAATGGATAAACACTCCAGAGTGAATGTGAGCCACATGTGTGTGTGCGATACCAGGATGAAACTGTAGAAAGGGCTGAGCATATCAGCACTCTGAGCCTGCACATGCTGCTCACTGATCTCAACATTCTTGAGTTGGACACATTTAGAAGACATTTTAAAGTAACATCTGCTGCAAGTTAGCTTCTGTTTTGTACTGAGAGGGCATTAGTCAGTGCTCGTTACAAGCAGATGAATTTTTGGAATAATTTGGCTCACTGAAGAGCAGTGTCAGTGAATTCAGTTTCATTAGACTGAAGGTTAATTTGTCTTTGAAAAATAATACTGGTTTATCTGGAAACAGTGGCATTTTCAGTCACAAGTACTTTTTAAACACCAAAGTGAAGCCATTCCCTGTAAAAATATAATGGAGTTGTTGAAGACTTTAGTTTAATACCAGTTATGGGGTTACTTCCTTTACAGCTATTAAGATGGAGAAGTTCTGCTGTACAGATCAGAGTACATAGGCTGTGGAAGGGGTGATGGAAAACTTCTGGCTGGCAATAGTCTTCCATCTTTCATAGCTTTACATAAAGGCTGTTGAACAACCGGCTTTGTATGGCAGCAGTGGCCTCCGTGTGGTTCATATCAGAGATGTTTAGACATTTTGACCACCACAGGAACATGGATTCAGTAGCCACCTTGCTATGCCTGTCTGGCACAATTCAGACCCTGTGGTGATAGGATCTCTTTAAATCCTAACTATGAAGTACCTCTCAGTCCCCCTCTCCAGTTTCCAAGTGGTCTGAGCGCAATAATTTATCAAGCAGAGCATCTTTCTTAATAAGAAAGTTTGGCATGGGGACTCTTAACAAGTCCTTGTTAAAAGCCAGTTGTAACTTGCTGCATCCCATAACCGGTACTTGGCTGTGTGGGGAGGGCTGGGGAGGAGTGTCACCCCAGACAGGCCCGCGCTCTTTCCTGGGATGGGTGTGGGCAGGAATGAGCAAACCTGCTGAACCCGTCCCAAGTGACGTGCTGCTGGGGAATTGGTTATTTTCTCACAGTACTGGGGCCATCCATGTGAGTTTAGTTAATTTTTCAAAGTGCTGTCTTCTACTGGATGGCCAAACTTTTTGAAAGGATGCTGAATGTGGTGGCTCATGTTGCTTAGAGTGGATTGTGGAATAAGGCTCATTCCTTGAGAACCTTACAGCAGAGCTGTGTGGATAATGGAGTCCTAGCCTGCAGTCTAGTGGGATACTTTTATTTTCAGTGGCCTTAGTGATAAGCTCACATGGAAGTGAAGATCCTGGAGAAGAGGACTGGTCTGGGAGCTGCCTTGTCCTGTGGTGTCCCCTTCCCAGCCATTTCCTAGCCTTTTCCAGTGGCTTCTGTTACCACTAGTGCAGACAGGCTTGGAAAAAACCTAAAGTGAGAAGGGAAAATTTTTTTGCTCGAGAACTCAATATTGTTCTTAAATGCCTGGGAGCTACAAAGAGCAGTGGGATTTAATATGATTTAAGATCATTCATTCCAAATTCCTATTCACCCGGGGTGCCTAGCAAGCAGGGAGAAGGCACATTCTTTGAGACCTGTGCTTGTACCATCATGTGGTCTCCTCCAAATTCAGACTAGTCCAGATCTCTGATACAAAACCAGAAAATTTGCTGCCTCTGAGAGGGTGGCTCTGCAACAACTTTTGATTTACAGCACGTTGGCTGTTGCTCGGTAATTATTCTGTGTGGGTTTTACTGCTTGGCAAATGAAAGATCTCTTGTTCCTCAGCTACTGCTGGGTAAGAGCTGGCACACAGCAAGCGCCATGGCTTTGGCTGAGGGGCTGTGTATCTGAAAGAGAGATAGCTTGCACTCTGGTCTGCAGGCTGTAATCTCAAACAAGTGAGGCGTATTCATGCAGTACAGGCATCTTTCTGTTTTCCGGACAGGGATTTTGATACTGAATAAAATTTGCTATCGGTTATTCTTCCAACATGGAGGGTTTGAAATTCCTCCTAATGGGACGTTAGGTGTGCTTGACTTTAAACCTGCTGTAATCTTACTTCTTACTGTGAGGTGAAAGAAAATAAGACAACTAGTAGCAAAATTAAATATGTGTTGAAAAGGGACTTAAGCCTCTAACCAGTGACGCTTGTAATGCATTGTGAGGGTTTGCATCTACATTTGCTAATCTGTGTCCTGGTTAATGTAAATAAATGCAGTGTTCTCATGTTGCCTTTCCTTGAAGGTAGCTGTGTGAATGCAGAGATAACACTTCCCCTCTCCCTTGTAAACTGCTTCAGGCACCGGGAGTCACGATCTGGAAGTACAGCTCTGTCTGGTGGAGTCTGATCCCAGCAGTATCACTCCTTGGTATAAATGACCAGTTTTGGATCAAGTACTTACGTCACTTGCAGGATAACGCTGAGATTTTTATCACTTGCTTAGGTAAAAAAGCAACCTCTAAACCTGATAAAATTAGGTAGGACCATGTCCTTATGGTCTTGTCCCTATGCTGAAATACATAGTTACCACTGTAATTAGGCAGATCTCTCCAATTTACCTTCCTTTAAAAAAGTAAAAGAGAGCGATACCTTACTGTTCATATGCAACAGTAACATTGAAGAGAAACAGCCACGTTTTTATGCCAGTCTGCACAACTACAAATGAATATTCAGAGCGTAAGGTGGAGGCAACTGGTATTAAGGCTCCAGTCAGACCCTTCCATGTGTGCACTGGCTGGTGCTTGACAGACCCTTTTAGAGGGAAGGCATGCTTGCAATATTGTGTTGCTGTTAACATATGAATAATAACTATAACATCATATGGGGTACATGAAAAAGTAGAGCTTGCAGGTAGGCCAGGACTAACCTAGCTGGCAATAAAAGAAACGAAAAATGAAGAATTTGGGGATGGGATAGTTAAATATTTTTACATGGAAAAAAAAATGATACGAGCAGAGCTGCGCTTTTGTACATATATTGCATAATTTAAAATATCTTCCTCTTGTCAAAGGGTACTAAAATGGGTATGCACCACATCAACTCTTACTGAAAGCACTTCTACACAAGCAGTGTAGCATTTCTTGTCCACAAGCAGCCGGATTCTCTATTATATAGAGGGTAAGATTTACTAATCTGTCCTAACTTCCTGCTGAGGATTTTGTTGGCCTCTTGGCAGAGCAGGCATGATTTGGAGATGTAGAGTAAAACAGCTAATTTCTCCAGTGCCTCCCTATTGCAATAAATTACACAAACCTGGTGCTATGCTATGTGTAAAGTATTATTTAGAAGATCGGTAAACTCCTTGTGTATGTATCTGTAAGCGTGACCATTAAATACCCAAAATCTTAGTAAAGCTTTAATAGCAGTTGAAAGGGAGGAAAATTACAGGTTTTTTTCATAAAGAACAGCTATTTAGATCTGTCTTTCGTTCTCGAGGTGAAAACAATACAGTGTTTCCTTTTGCTTTAGTGGAAGGAAGAGGGATCTAGATGAAGCATGTCAAAATAAAAAGAACATCTGTCAACCACAACTATAGTTTTTTGGGTTTTTTTTTACCCTACAGTAAATATTCCTTTTCCAAACGTGTGTAGCTCTAAAGGAGATGTGGCATGAGTACAGCCTCACAAGGTTTTATAGTGCTGGAGAACAGGTAGGGGGAGGCTGAGTGTGAGTGCATTGCTCAACAAATGCGTATAGTCGAGTCAGGAGAAACAAAAGCCTTAATGCTTAACAGGTACTCCTTGTAACTTGTAACTAATTTGCTTCACCACAATAATTTTCTGATTCTGTTTTCTTCTGAGGCATGACCCATAAAATTAAATGGCAAAGAAATTCCGATGTAGGCATATTCAGAGCAATAAAGCATCCAGTGTAATGGGCAGGTGGCCTTGCAAATCTGCGCCTATTTTGAATGGGATCTGCTTGTGCTGTTCTGCTAAGCCTTTTCTTTGGCTTCCTTAAAGTCACTTTGATTATTGGTGAGAGATGAGTGGCTGATCCATTCTTTCCAAAGGGTGGAGCAGGGTGTCCTGGAGCCCTCTGTGAATCACTGCTACAGAAGTGCTGGTTTCCTTTTGCTAATTCAGCAGGGGCAGGAGGAGACCTTAAGCTCCTGCTGTTTTCAAGATGCCTCTCCCAGCCCTGATCCGTGGTAACAAAGTCACCTGTAACTCCTGACCTTCCAATGGATTTCAAAAGAGGATCTGGGTGCTTGCATTTGGTACCAGGGCTTGTAGTGTTCATTTGTTCCTTTCTTCTTTCATTATTTTTTCCTTTCTTTCTAATTTTACTTTAGTCTAAAAAATGCTGTTTTCCCCTATCTTCAAGAAATCAGGCTGAAACATGATGTGCATCATAAATAATCCTATGGTTGAATTTAAACAAGACTTGGAATTCCTTCCTTATAGTTGTTTTCTTGTATACAGCTGGTTCCAGACTAAAATGAGAGCGGAGTACAGCAGCCCCTGTTACTGAGATAAGTGGCTTTTTCCTACTGATAGCTGGAGATTAGCATTCTGTGAGGTGGGTGACAACCACAGGCTGATCCCATGGCTGGTCTAATGAATAGACAGGAGTATAAGAACTGTGATGCAAATAGGTGTGAACATTCATTAGAGATGATTTTTTCCCCCCAAGTCCAGTGGCTGAGGCACGTCCTGAGGTACGTTTATGAATGTGCAATTCCTACTATGTATGCAGGTCAAATCTGCTTTCAAATTGATGAATTCCTGGCATCAGCTGTATTTTTAGCAACACTTGCAGTGACTAATTTATACGTATTTGCTTTCCATCGAGCTTGCCTTTTGGGCTCACTCTTTGTATTTTGAAGTTATAGGTGATAGGCATGTCAAGTTAATACTTTGTGTATCTTTAGATATATTCTGGTGTTATTCTTTCTTACTTGACTTTCTAATTTTAGGGGTAGCAAACCCTTCCCAGTCTTTCACAACTGCCCATCGTGCAAGTCATTTGCACATGAAAGACATGGAAAAGAACAACAGCTTTTGAAGACTCTGTATGTGGGGGTGGTTTCAACCATGTTGTCCAAAGAGGAAACAACTAATTTTTTTTTCTGTAAATAACGATGTATTTCCAGCTTTATCCTCCATCATTTTCTTACTCCAGTGTAAGATTTTTGTTGAGGCTTTAGCAAGAATTGCAGATTCAGCAGACCCCTCTCACTGATCTACTTAAAGTGATTGCCGAGTATTTCTTACAAGTTACTCATCCAAGCTCCTGGAGAATGTATGGTTTACTCAGACTGGAAACAAAAACACACCTGATTTCAGAACATGAACTCAGCCTGGCCTTTTGTTGCCTTGTCACCTCAGTCCTGGAGCTTGTCAGTGTCTTTCTTCCAGGCTTACTGCGTGACTTGGTTTATCGACATGTCACACCTCAGCGCTGGTCAGAAGCGAGCTGAGCTCGCTGGGTCTCTGGAATCAGCACTCCTAGGCTGCCCCATGTAGCCCAGTTAGCTCTGCCCATGTTTATGGGATGGTGAGTTAAGTCTATGTTAGGTACACTCTCTGCAGATGGGACCTGGACAAGCAGCGACTCTTCACTTTGCGTTCGAGGCAGGCGTTGCAAGCACTTTGTACAAGAGCTGTAGCTGAAGGGGCTCTCCATCCCAAGCCTGACAAGAAGCTGAAGCTATGCTGCAATGCCAATTAAGAAGTGGGCTATTAGCAAGAATGCCATTGATCAAAACCAATTTGCCAAAATTGCAGAAGAATGTTGAGCAGATATATTATCTGGATGAATACTGAGGCTAACAAAGAATGCATCAGCTGAAATGTTAATCATAAATTATGCTTTCACATCTAGTGTTGGGACTGACGAGTGCAGTTATATCTGCTGAGTTAAGCCTTCTCCATTTCTTTATAATTTAAGAGTTTTGGGGCTTTCGTTTACTGCCTTTAAGACTGGGAGAACTTCTTACATCATCCATTGTTTGCTCCCACTGCTGAAGCACTCCACTTCCTCATATATTAGTGCTTTAAAACCCCCAAACTTTCAAACTTCCTCCTCCTTCCTCTCCTTCCAAGCTCCTGCCTGAACCTTGCATGTGTCTGAATTATCCTGATATCTTCATTACCATGGCCTTCAAAGGCACAGGCTCCTCTGATGAGGCAAGGCTCTGCTGGTTTTACCACAATGCAGTTGTGAGAATGTAGGGGAGAGAAAGCACAGGGTGTCTCTGATAATATGATTTACTATAAAATAATTTGCTAGCACAGCTGCTGATGTTTCTCTGCTGATTCACATTTTGCAGTGAACACAATGAGAAGCCGTTTCATCTAATGCAAGGTACTAATTTAAAGCCCTCTCTCCTTAGGTGGTGGATATTTGAAAAAAAAAAAATTAATTTACAGGGACCCTCTAGAGGTTACTGCATCCCAAAGTATCTTATGAAATTTCAGTTTAAAAGTTATGAACAAACAGTCTAGGTTAATGTTTCTTTGTCTGCCCATAGAGATTAACACCAGGCTGAGTTGTTACAACATGTTAATCACTGGCAAGGGTAGTTTCAAAATGAATGGCTTTTAAGCCTCATTTATTTAAATATCTTAAACCATCTGAAGAGTGCTCTCCCCATTACTAACTTCCCCTGCTGCTGCTCAGAAATACCTTATATTTGCTAGATGCCTTTCAGTGAAAAACTAAACTCCAGGAGACTGGCAGTGGATGTGGGTAATATGAATTCACCCATCCAGCCAGGAGGGCTGCCTGTGTCCTGGGGTGTCTCAGGCACAGCATCACCAGCCAGGCGAGAGAGGGGATTGCCCCACTCTGCTCTGCACTGGGGTGGCCTCAGTTTAAATATTGTGTGCAGTTTTGAGTGCCACAATATAAAAAAGACATTAAACTATTAGAGAGCCCCCAAAGAAGGGCCACAAGCATGCTAAAGGGTCTGGAGGGGAAGCCTTATGAGGAGTGGCTGAGGTCACTTGGTCTCTTCAGCCTGGAGGAGACTGAGGGGAGCTCATAGTGGTCTTCAACATCCTCATGAGGGGAAATGGAGGGGCAGACACTGATCTGTTCTCTGTGGTGAGCAGTGAGAGGACCCAAGGGAATGGCCTGAAGTTGTGTCAGGGGAGGTTTAGGTTGGTATCAGGAAAACGTTTTCCAGCCAGATAGTGGTTGGGCACTGGAACAGACTTCCCAGGGCAGTGGTCACAGCACTAAGGCTGGCAGAGTTCAAGAAGCACTTGGACAATGCTCTCGGGCACAGGGTGTGACTTGTGGGGATGGTGCTGTGCAGGGCCAGGAGCTGGACTCGATGATCCTTGAAGGTTCCTTCCGACTCAGCTTATTCTGCGATCATTGCAACACAGCCAGCTGTTGAGCTGAAGAGGTGCCGCGCTCTTCTGCACCTAGCAAACAATTTAAGGTAGAATAATCATAAAAAGAAGCTTTTAACTTTCGGTTCAAGTTTTCTGGTATTCTCTGTCCTTGGCAAGACATCTGGCATATGCTGTAATGCTCTTTAAGTCTTAGCCTTGCAGATACAGGCTTTCTATTTGAGCATCTTTATGCTTTTTAGAGGTTTAAAACAGCTGATTACTGAAGAGGCCTGAGAGGCCAGATTTCCATATGACCTGATGGTGGTCAGCTTCTCAGAACTGAGCTGGTTGGTGTTGCATCCCTAATTCCTTACAAGTGCGTGTTTAGTCCTTCCTGCAGTGCAGCCAGAGTTCAATGCCTTGGAGGGCTGGAATTGCTGCTGTGATGCCAAAGCACTCAGCTTAGAGGGCAGACATGTCCACTGGGCTTCAAGTGCAGTGCTTGGATTTGGGGCGAGTCTCTGAGCTTAGCCTTCTCAGTGCTTGTGAGAGCACTGCTCCCAAGGACAAAATCTTCCAAGGTGTTCTGTGCATGCACCTGTGGCAGTGTGGTGGCAGCCACAGTGGCTGCGGCCCCCCTGAAAAAAGTTCAGGTGGCATCTTGCAGTCCCAGAGCAGACTTCAGCTACAGGCAGTAGCTGCTGTGCTCACACAACACACCCTGCTGCCCAAATCTCAGCTGGGGCTTGGACAGCAGCAGCAGCATCATCCTTCTCTTCCCTCCTCATTTCTTTAAAAGTGAGAGTCAATGTTGCAATATAGTCCTAGCAGGCAGTCACCACATTTGAAACTGGCATACTTACTTAATGCTCTGTATGATTTAGAAACTTGGTTTAATTCATTCAGGGTTGAAAGCCTTCATTTGATCGTTATTCTTCCATGCTTTGCATATCATGTTGCTATACAATTTTTTGTGTTCGCTGCTGGTTATCTAGCTGGGTTGTAACCCATCCCCTCTGCTAGGCTGAGACATAATGATTCATCAGAAACCCATATCTACTGAGAAAATCAGAGATTTAAAATGGCACTTTCAATCTGTCGCAGCAGTGGGGGCTATTACACTCTGGTTGCTGGAGAATTTAATGTAGTGTGTGTCATGGCAATCAGCTGAGCACATCAGCTGATAAGATTGTGGGTTTCATCCTGAAGAGATGGTGAACTGTCAAATAATGAAGATAAAGTAAAGGAATTATGCCATTCCCGCTATTATGCTCCTTGTCTGTGCCCCACCGTGTCTTTCCTTTGCTATTGCATACATCATGTTGTGCTGGTAGTGCTCAGGTTCAGCAAGAGGGTCTCTGAGAGCTTGAAATACTCCTTGCAGGACTGTTCTTGTAGCCCAGTGCTGGGTGGGCTGGATTCTTTGCTGTGTGAGGCAAGACTGTACTGTCTTGAAGCCTGCCTTGAACCCTGAGGGAAAAGGCAAAAAAGCTGCCAGAAAAACATGAGGCAGAAAAGAGTGGGCCCAGATGTGCCCGAGTGTCACAGTTCTAATGGGTGTCTGTAGAAGACGAATGCTTTCTCTCCTAAATTTTTGTTGCATTGAATTTCTTCAGTAATGACTCTTTATTAGGATGTGAGGCATCACATGACTGATTAGAATTTGAAGCAGCACATGACTGGAGCATCTCTTGTGAGGAAAGGCCAAGGGTGCTCGGCTTTTTCAGCCTGGAGAAGAGAACACAGAAGGGATCTTATCAATGCATACAAATATCTCAAGGATGGGGTGAGACTCTTTTTGGGAGTGTCCAGTGACGACACTGGAAGCTCCATCTGAACATGAGGAAAAACTTTACTTTGAGGGTGACAGAGCACTGGAACAGGCTGCCCAGAGAGCTTGTGGGATCTCCTCTGGAGATATTTAAAACCTACCTGGAAGAGATCCTGTGCAACCTGCTGCAGGTGAACCTCTGTAGCAGTAGGGTTTAACTAGATGATCTCCAGAGCTTCCTTCCAACCCCAACCCTTCTGTGACTCTCCCTTTGCCTGTATTTGCTCACGAATTTGGGCTGTTGAATGAAATCCAGGGAGCTGCAGTGGAGGTGCCATCAGCATGAGTCTGCCCTGGGAGGAGCTGTTCAGTGTGGCTCTCTGGGCTCAGCAGTGGAAGGCTTGTGCTCTGTGAGATGCTGGTGAGGCCACGGGCAGTGTTGGCTGCAGCTGAGCACAGAGCGCCTAGCAGCTGCCTTTGTCTCTGGAAAGGATGGTGGGGATTTTCACAATATTCCTGTGCAATGGGTCTGCTGGGTGAGCAGCGTTGCCTCCAACCCAGGGACTGTAGCAGGGAGATGCCTTTTCCATGGTTATTAAGGCTGAGCTCTTCAAGTTCAAGCTCTTCCATCTTAGCTGCCTTCAGTTCCTTTGAAAACACCACTTTCCATGTTTGATGGCTACCGGTGCTGCCTCTGGATCTAAAATCAGCAACAATTTGATCTTGCAAGTAGTCCCCTGGGGGCTGCTTCAGTGGCTGTGCAAGAGTGAGCCTGAACACTGGCACTTGCGTGTGTGCCGCAAACCTGGGCCCGTCCATCCCGGGGCCTTTCAGAGCTGTCTCTCCCCACTGCTCCTCTTGTTCTGTCAGCACTGGAGCACAGAAGCTGTTACTGGGACTGGGAATGTGTGTGTGCAGCTGGGCTGTCAGCAAGGAACAGATGTGGGCGAGTGGCTGAGGGAGCATGAATGAATGATGGAACCGAGGCAAATGCGACAAAAGCTGTGGGTGGAAAGGGAAGGCTTGGAGTCAGCTCACCCACCACTTTAATATGTTCTTTACAGTGAGGTATACAAGCAAGAAGAGGATGGTCTTTACTCCCCCAGCTGTTGGAATCCAATGTGGTTTTGTCTTGGGTGTACTTTTGCTTCTATGCTCCCTTTAGGAATGGGAAAAATGCCCTGGTTGCCAGTGTTCTTAAAAATGCACTTAAATTTCCTGAATAAATAAAACTGCAGCTTCTGCAGTGAGTGCAGGGAGCCTTGCTTAACTTAGTGCTCCGTGGAAAGCTGCTAGATAAGGAGAGCTTGGCTGTGTGAGACTGAGCAAGCAACTGACTATGGGATTTTCTGATATCCTAAAACCCAAAGTGTTTAGCAAATAGATTAGGTCAGTGAAGCAAAACAGACGTGCAGATGTTTCATTAGTCTGTTTAGTCTGATGCTATCTGTGACTTATTCATGGGGAGAAAAAAAAGAGTGTTTCCCACCATTGAGCTGGTTTCTCTCTGGGCTATGTTGTGGTTTGGCTGTAGCTGGCTTGCAGGAGTTCAAGGAAGAATAAAAAAGGAAACCTCTGTGTGGCTGCAGAAGGGTTGGCTGCCGTGCCATGGGGAAGAAGCATGTCCTTTTTGGCCTTCTGGGAAGGAAACCAAGCAGAAGGGAGATGTAAGAAGTGTGTGGGTGGATATCAGCTTTTCTTCCTCAAGGCATATAGCAAGCTAAGATGGGAGGGAATCGAGGGAGGAGGGGGTGCTGGGCTCAGCTGTTCCTACAGATGCAGTAAGTGCTCGAGAGAGGTTGAGTAGGAGAGAAACAAACATTATTGTGTGACTTCCTTTGAGCTGGGGGACTCACATGCCTTCTTGTAGTGCATAACTTGTTCTAGCCCTGCCTAATCTCATTTGCTTTGATTTTGGTTTATGTTAATTTGGTATTCTGTGGAAAACAGTGTGATACCTCAATGCCTTCTGTCAACTGCTGTTAAAACAGGTATCTTGTGCTCTTCATTGGGGGTTACTCTGTAACCCTAGAGTTAACAACCTTGTAAATGAATGAAACCAGTCTCCTCCCCATGGTAAAACAGTTTCTTTTCACCCTGTTGTTGGTGTTACAGAATACACGCACATTCTTACACATGCAATTCAAATCATGTGCTTCCTCAGGAACACCATTACAATTTTTTCCAATATTTTGTTGAAACATAAAGAGAGTGTTTAAATTAGCTTGGAGCAGTGGAGCTTGATATAATAATACAGAATTTGTTAGAACTTTGCTTTGACTTCAGCTGGGGAGTGATCAGAGAGGCTACGCAGGTTAAATTTCTGCTTTTTCTTCAGCAGTGCCATAAACACCCTAAATTATGAGCTTTTACAATCTAAACTCTTGATCTGGGTTATTTGGTGTGAGCCAGACCTCTTGGATTCAAAGGTGAGTTAGAGAGTAGTCATCGCATGAAATTAAGGATCTCGGGGTGATAATGACCATCAGGCCTGGCAAACTGACTGACAGTAATCTGGTTGTGGACGTGACATTCGGAACAGTCAAATCTCTCCACTGAATTATTAGCTGATCTGTGTTGCAAATGGGAAGCTGTTTTTCCTGACGTTTAAACATCAGAAATTTGTCGCTGGATTTCAGCCTTTATCTGGTTAACTCTCATCCTGAGCGGGGACTGACGGCAGCTCAGTCACTGCTCTGGATGAACAGGGAAAGGCAGACCTGGAGGTCTGGAATACCCCTGCACAAGCGATGGATGAGCACCACGTTTCGTGCTGGTGTTGAGCTACCTGTCCCACTTGGGAGGAGGAAGGGAGCGTGCTTTGGATGCACAGGATTATTTGCTTACCTTGTTTTGTGAAACAGTACTACACCTGGCCTTCCCTTACAAGGCAAAATTGTGTCTTGCAGCACTGGGCTGTAGGAAGTAATTCTGTTTCAAGCACCACTCGTAGCTTTCTCAAAGACTGTTTTGGGAAGCTGACCCATGCTCTGGAGAGCTGATTTTGTTAGTATCCTGATCTCAGCTTAATTTAGCAAGCAGTTTGTGTTTTTACTCTGAAATTCCTCCAGTGTGCAGTTTTGTTTCTCTTGCAAGGCGTACAATTAGGCACAAATCTGACATCTAATATGTAAAACTGGTAAAAGAAACAAGTGCTGTGTTCAGATCACCAGTCAGAAATAGAATGCAAGAGCTGGTTAATGACACTTGAGCAAAACAAACAAACAAACCCATAAAAACTGAGGAAACACATACTGTGTGGTGGCAATTGAGTTCAGTGTTCAAGCTCACATAGCAGGAAGTATTAACAAAAAGTATCCAGAAAATAAATAATCCTGCCTGAGAAGTGTTATAATGTATCTTTTCCTGAGACTCCTTTTACAGCGTGCTCGCATCTTGTAAAGTTCTATTTCAGGTGGGCAGGAGAAAATAAGAAATGATGTGACAGTGCTCAAATGGCAATGAAATTATCAGACCAGAGGAATGCTGCCACATCTTTCTTTCTCTTGTTTCTGGAATTGCCACAGGTGTCTGATACTGAGAAATAAAAATACTTAAGGCACTTTTCCCACAGGAGCTAGTGTGATTTTAGCCTCCTCTTAATAAACTAGGGTGAGTCAGGTATGGTATAAAGGCAACTTAAAACTCATTCAATTGATTAAGAAGAGAAAGATCCTCTGTAGAACTGACCAGAATTTTCTCACCTGTTTTGGTCTCATCACTTTTTGGTCACTTTTGCTTGCCAGAGCACTTGTATCACTGCTGGGCCTGATCCACTAAGTGAGATCGAAACTCTGGAACAGGAAGGCAGTGGAAATTGTGCAAGGTAAAGTATGCACTGCAGTTTGTGGGTTGCCCTGTAGTAACTATGTGCCATTAATGTCAATCCCAAAGTTTTTCGTGTGTTAGGGCTTGAAAAAGTGTGGAGTTTTTTTTGTTTTTAGAATTTTCTTTTTCTTTTTAGTGAGGAAGCTTGCTTGGCTCCAAAGGTAATTGATCAGTAGAGACAGCATCAGGAGCTTCATTTGTTGCTTCCTGGGATTATAGATTCACTGAATCCAGCCTAAAATAGAAAATTAATGTAAGCTCTTGCCTGTACTGCCTGTGATGGAGTTTTTAACTTAAATGAGGGTTTCCCTCTTGTGGTAATGGTGCAATTTACCCCTTGCCTCATCCTTTCCCACTCTCCATCTCCTTTGTGTCTCTCCATACTTCTGTGTGTGCTGTGAGCCAGAACTATGACTTGGGAGAATGGCAGCTGATGTGGGCTCTGTTTGGTGGCTGGCAGCTGCTGGCATTTCCTTGTCTAGGATTTGATGTCTAGGTTTTTGTCGAGATTTTGATGTCTAGACAGATATCAGATTTGGGTGGAAAAGGGCATATAAACCTCCTAACATGGTAAATTGAGAGGGATGAGGTTACTTGCCATAATGTATATGTTCAGTTACTTACTGCTACCTTGTGGTCCCTGATTCTTATCCTCTGAGTGTGACTGAAATCTAAGCTGTAGAGCCCCGAATATTACACCTGTGGGATCCTCGTCTCCAGACTGAGGCCATGTGGGTGTTCCTGTGGTGCAATAAACACCAATGGCGTGTGCCAGCCCATGCCTTGCAGCTAGAAGTGCTTATGGTAACCTCAAAATCTACAACAAAGTTTAACAAGTCTGCATTGTGATCTCTGGTTTAAGTTTGGGGCTTTTTCCTTATCTATAAATATTTTTGTGTGAAAAGACTTCTGGTAACAGCACTTAATCTAGCAGAGGAAGGTATTGCAAGCACAAGAGAAGATGACTGAATTACTCAAATCCATGCTAGGAAAAAGTCCTTCAGAAAATTGTTAGACCTGTGTGTCTTGCCTTGAAATGCACTGGATCCAGAGTTACTTTCTGAAGAGTTGCTGTAACCCAACTAAGCTTCATAGGTTAGTGCCCTGCGATGAAATCTTTTGGCCTGTCTTCTGCCAGGACCGAAACCACAGGTTCATAATGAGGCATTTTAGCATTAAAATTGGTGAACTTTAATGCTGATGGGTTAAAAATGTTGTTTTTTTTTTTTTTTTTTTTTTTTTTTAAAATCAGACTAGGTGCATAGGTGCGTTCTCTGTATAGATAGTAAGATTTACCTGGTGAACATTCTAGTACTGTATGTCACTTGCATCTGCAAACAATTGCAGCTCATGTGTGTATTTTTTACAGTGTTGGGCAGCCTCAGTGGATCCTTCAGCTCTGTTGGACCCCCACTGTCTGTGTGCATGGAGGGTCCTTGCAGAAGTGAGCTGAGACCTGGGTACTTTATTCCTGGCTTTTTTTCTGTAAGAAGAGGCTGATCCAAGCCTTTGAAATTACTGTTGAGAGTTGTCAGTGATGTTGGTATATGTCTTCTGATTTCTTGTACTAGGAGACTGGCATAAACTGACTGCTGCTGCCCTGGGACCACTTTCTGCCTCCATTAAACTTTTCCCTACTCTCTCGATGCAGTTCTTAATTTCAGCTGCTGCATCCCAGTGTGTCTAGAGTGGCTGAGTATGTCCCTCCACCTTGCTTGTTGATGGCTTGTCTTGGGGCCTATTTCTGGAATGACTCACTCCAGCATTACTGAATTATACTCTGAAGTTTGTCAGGAAGAAAGTTGGTTACAGTAATGAAGGGGATGAGCAGTCAGTCTACATGGTTCTGCCTCCTCTTTGTTATTCACACCCCCTCGAGCACTGTCAGGACAACTCTTGTCATTTTGCTCCTGCTCTTATCACAAGAGATGTTGTCTATGAAGGCTGAAATGTACCTTCAGCACCATTTACATTCCTGCACAGATTATAGCTTCTTTAATAAAATGAAGCTAGGACTTGATATTTATTCTCACTCTGCTGCATGTTACACTGATGTTGAAATGCTGTGTTTTTTCATAGGGTGAACATCCAGCAAGGCCACGCCACCCCCCCATGGATGACAGGCTACATCCAAATGGTGAGTTACCTCAGTGAGAAGTGGACAGTCTTTGAGCACTGCTGACTCACTGAAACCTCTCCTGTAATGAGGCTCCTGGCAGATCAAACTTGCTGATAACTGCAGCCACTGTGGATCTCTGTGCATTGTTTCCTTTCTCTTGGATGTCACTGTGTTAAAAGTATTTATTTTCCAATGAGTTATTGGTTCAAGTTTATTGGAATACATATTGCCAGCTGGAAGTGTGGAGTGGTGTTATTGCTGATGGGTTGGCTACTGAATCCCCTCGCTTACAATGAAATGAATATTGTAGCTATCTTAGCTAATATTTCAGAGCACCTACAACAGGGATCTTGCCTCAGTTAGGCTCTCAGGCTCCCGTGATTTACTTAATTGTTCATGCACTGCCTAACAGGCACTTGCCGATGTTCCCTGTTGGGGAAGCACGTTGGTTAGCAAAACTTCAGGACTTCCTTTGTGTCAGAATGTCTGTTTAGAAACGTGTCTGAAAGTCAGTGGCACACCTTGAGGAAATGTATGGAAATCCTGCAGCAGAAAACAGACCGTGAATACTGAGTATGAGAGGGGTGGGGAACAGATGCTTTTATTTCTGTAGAAGTGTAATGGTTTTACTTGTAGCTTGAACATAATTAACTGCACAGAGATGAAGAAATTCCCTTTGGAGGAAAAAAAAAAGGCATCCATCCCTTCATTTCTCCTCTGGGGCCTTGGCTGGCTGCCTCAAAGTATGGGTGGGTGGGAACTCTGTGTGTCTAAACAAAACCCAAATGAACAACAGCCCTGTTTTCAACTTATTGTGTAGCCATTGTGGAATTTAATACCATAGAAATTGCATTGTTATGGATTAAGCACAATTTTTCAGGAAGATTTTGTAGGCTGGCAACAGTTGATCTGGGTTTTAGTTTTTGGTGTTCTACATCATATTATCAAGAGTCATAGAGTGATAAACCAAGCAAATCTGTGGTGTAGCAAAAGTACTTCTTGATTAAAGGAACACTGTGTGTCTTCCCAATTGCTATCTTACATGCTTTTGGGACTGCTCTGCACTCTGTAGTGGAGCTGTACTTCTGTGATGGGGCAGATGCAGCTGCCCCAGCTGCAGGAACTGAAAATACTCTTTGCTTTTTGTAAAACAGGGCTGCCCAAACCTGTAACGCTGGTGCTGCCGAACGTGGGACGTCTAGAGCAGGGCTTGGATGAAGCAGCAAAAGCAGAGAACAGGAGTTGCTTTGTTATGGGTAATCCTAAACTATCCCGGGCTGGAAACTGTGGAGTATCACATTAGAGATGCAAATACTTGCATGCACATGGAGTGCACTTTTATTTCCTGAGGGGAGCTACCCTCAGGCTTCTGCTTTGTGTGTTTGGCACTGTTGCTGCATTGTTACACTCTATTTTTCCCTAGGAAAAACCATACTGTTTCCTTGATGTAAGTGCTTTATTTTTGCAAACTTCCAGTTTTGTAGTTTCTTACCATTGACAACTCTCTGCATTGCCCAGGTGTCCTCTCACTGGAGCACAGGAGCCACTGGACCACAGCCTGGGCAGCACAGAGAGCACCCAGATCCCACCTGGAAGTTCGGGAGGACTGACCCCCTCCTAGGAAAGGCCCCTTCATCTCCTCTGCTACAGAAACAAGCAACAAACAGCAGAAAAGACAGCAGGTACCAGCAGGAAGAACCTTTCCATTTTTTATATTCTCTTTTCCATTTATATGTCAGCTCCCCAGGGATGCTTGCCAGGGATACACTGACTAGCTAGGCTTGTAAGAACATAAATATTTTTGAGGGAGAAAGAAGGACATCTTAAGGGGAATATAACAGCTTGTATTCATTTGGATTTCCAAATAATTCTCCCCACTCCCATTTCTGTGTAGCCAGGTAAGTCTTAAAACATTCCAGCTTCTCTCCTACAAAGCCTGACAGTCTCAGGCCCCTCAGTTCAGAGACACTGGCTCAGTTTTCAGCTCTGGAATGCATTACACAGTTCAAGGCTTTTGCAGTGATTCAAACAGCTCTGTATGGCACACAAAGCTATGTTGCCACACTAATACAGCAGTCACTGAACATTTATGACTTCGTAGCAATACAGCTGCAGTATTTGTTGGGAGTGTTTCTAACAGAAGTGCAGGTTTTTCCCCAGAGAACAAATAATTTCCTGAAAATGTTTAATCAACATAATTAGAAGAGAATATAGATTTTTAATTAGTCCAAATCTATATGCTTTCAAGATTCTGTCATTATTTTAAAATCCCAACATTGGCTTTTTGGCTTATTTTTATTCCTAATAGTTCACTTGGCACAATAATTTATTTGGATTGAAAAAATAATATGAACCTTGATGGCCTGAACTTCAAATCCATTCCCCTCTTCCAAAACTGGGTGTCACTTTAGCATGTAGTTAAGCAGCAAAATGTATTTATACTAAGAAGATTTTTTTTCCTTGTTTTTGTGCATGAAATAGGGCAAATCATCTTGCATACTCTTGTATCACCACATGCTCACCTAAATTTTGTAGAATAACACTCTGGGACTGCAGACCATGATACCCATTAACCATATTTACTGTTGCTGTGTTAATGCAGTAGAAAGTAATTTGGTTTTGTTCTGGATATAATTTACCTTAGTCAACTTACTAAGCAAAACACAATTTCCTTGTAAACCAAATTCTTGTAATCACTTTAATGCATTAGTAGATAATTAGTACTGATTTACATAGTTGGGCTTAAGAAATTAGCTTTAACGTGAGTACAGTTACTTAAAGTGGTGATGAAATACAATTATTCCTAGGAAAGACAAATTTTTACACAAAGTTAATATAAAAATGTTTAAAAAAAAAGTAAAAGCTAAATTTTATTTACTTTCACTTCATAATCTTCATAAACTTTTACAATGTTCTTTTTTCGTGCATAAAATCTACTTTTAAACATCTTATCAAGCACAATGGAAAAACTGAAATGACTTTAAAAATTATTAACCAAAGCACGCAATACATCTTTATATAAATTGTCAGCTGTCATCTTGGAAAAAGAAAAAGCAAGGAAAAGGTGTAAAATTCGGTGCTGACTTGACAAGAAATCTTACTAATTTGCTTTAGTGATACTGGTCTTCTTCCAGAGCTGGCCCAGGTGAGAGATTCCAAGGCACTGGAAGGGCAGCGATGATCCCACGGCGGTGTCCCAGCAGGATGAGCTGCAGCCTGAGGCTGGCAGGGCACGTCTGGAACACCTGGGGGATGCCAAGCAGAGGAAACTGATGTGCAGCTGGCTGAAGAGTCTCTCTCTGTAGGTAATGATGAACAATGCCTGTTATTCAATAGACTGGTCAGGTTTGTTTAGAATAAGATCAAACTGTATTTGCTGAAATGATTATGACAGAATCAAAACCATTCTATTCCTTCAGGTCCACCAGCTGGCTGTCAATTCCCTTATCGTCCTCCCACCTTGTGTAAGGCAAATGTGATTCTTAGCTAAGCTAGGGAAGAACTTTGCACTGGAGTTGAAGAGTCGACTGTCTGGGGAGTCAAGACATGAGCAATAGAAAGGTAGGTCTTGCATGCTTATCTGCAATTTTTTGTAACAGTCAAACACTCAAAAATCTCCCTGAAATTAGTCTTAAAAAACCCTGCGGTTTCTTTGAACCAATCTGAAGACAGAAAAGAGCAAGAAAACTATGAAGAGGTCATACTTTGCAGAAGAGGAGAGTCTTGGAGGTTGCTGTGGATAATTCACAAACAGAATTTATTGAATGCTCTGGATAAATTGTATTTGCGAGTTCTCCCACTTCTAATTTACCCTCTCTCTCCCACATAATGATTTTCTAAAAGTGACAGAAATCACCTATTCTAATCCCAGGGGTAATTCCCCCTCTCCCCTTGCATGATTCATCTCACTTTAGCAATCTGGATTTTATAAGCATCTCTGATATTACCCAGCTTATTGTAATAGTTTTCTCCAGCCTCAGAGCTTTTAAAATTTGAAGATTTTTTACTCATTAAGTGTAGGTGACTTCATCTCCACTCAAGGAAACAGCTCCGTTAGGAATGCCCATGTAGGAGTTAAGCTGCCTCTTGAAGAAGGAGCACTAATTTTTCCTTTCCAGCTCATGTCACAAGACTCTTCTTTTTGTTCTTATGAGAACTTTTAAAGGGGAGTGCCTGAACAAGTGATTCAGAGGATAAGCAGCAGCAGAGGAGGTACCTATTGTTCTATGGTGTGGACACTGCACTCCAGTGAGCAGTTAGCTCCAGAAATGAGACATGGACACACAATTCTTGCAAGAAGCAACTTCCCTCTCCTTTACATGAGAGGAGGGTGGCAGATGAGACCCCAGTGAAGGTCTCAATTTTCAATGCCAAAAAACCAATGCTATAACAGTAGCACACTGCACTCCCCTCACTTGGAAAAGTTGGAGAGGCAAATTGAATCAAAGTAACTTAGCTAACAAAGCCTTTAAAATTACAGTTGTCTTCAGGAATAAATGGCATCAATTTGCTACTGTGAACAAATATTACTTCATAATAGCAAAAATATTAATATTATAACAATATAATAGTAACATAATGAGATACGAATGGAAGCACACAGGTAGCAGATAGTAATAGTTAAACACCCCAGCTATTAAAGAGCTCATTAGATGCCCCAAACCCAAGAAACTCACTAGCACAATCACTGGAAAATTCTGCTGTTTGTGGAGACAGTATCATCACCTCTAAGCTTCCCAGCACTGAAATGACGATGGCTCTCATGTTTAATTTGGAGACATCCTTATATCTATGCCTTTCAGCTTTATTCAGTATGTTTGATACTGCTTGTGAAATCAGGATGTGGGACAGGACTCTGATACAGCTTTTAGGTGCGTTACCCTGCCTTAATGGCAATAACTGGCAGGAACTCTCTTCAGCTGCACCCACAATTGAGCTCAGTGCCTCACTGCTTGCTAATCTGCCCTGCACTAAACAAGAATAGGGTGATAGCTGATAAAAAAAGTTCTAGTACAGACCAATGATAATGGTTTGTCTGGTGAAATCAGAGCCTCTGAGCTGCAATTCCATCCTCCTGTTACACAAACGTACTCTGATGGTGATGCCATGATGATTTTTGCCTTTTCTTTTATACCCCTTTTATACACCCTTTTATATAGCTTTTATGTATTCTTAGTGCTTTTAGCCTACATAGTTATAATTCTTTAAGTTTGATAACTTCTCTTAGACCCAATATTCTGTTAAGCCAAGAGACCAAACATTCTGGAAACCCCAGATACCAAGGGCCTCTCCAGAACACATTCTGTAAACAAAGATAGGCCCATCCAGGGGGAAGGTTCCTCGGATGAGGGTCTCGCTGGAGTCTCTCATTGGGGAATCTCTGATAGTTATACTGATTTTGCAAGGCCTATAATTGTGTACATGTTCTGTTGTGTGGGTGTGTGCATTTTTCGGGGTGTATTTAGATGTGCATTTTGGCATACCTGAGGCTCCTTCAATAAATACCAAGGTAAAACCCTCTTTCCTTCTTAACCGTGTTTGGCTCTTAATGTTAAGACCAGGAAAAGGCAACAATGGAAAGTACCTCCACAAGTGTTTGTTTCCATGGCAAACAACATGTCTGTGCATTCATATACCTGCTCTTACCTTGGGTAATTAGGCATCTGTTCCTTGTCTGTTGGGCTCCTAGTTGTAGACTAAAAAGAAAAAGATGCAATCAATAATCAGTTAAATCAATAAGTTAGGCTTGTGCAGAATATCTTTCTAAGCTGAATAATTCAGAAAACACATTTCTATGATGAGTCACTTTTTGTGTGCTTCACTTCAAATATGAAGACAACACATGTCCCTGGGAGCAGAGGAGCAAGAGACAGTCACAGAAATAAGCAGTTGTGTGGGAGAATGACATGAGGTGGATTTTGTACAAATCTTACTCCCAACAGCAAGGCTGGTATCTCCTGCTGGCAATTAGGAGAGGCGAGAGGTACGTGGATACCCATTGTCTTGGTGAACTCCTGTCAGCAGTGGGACTGTGAGCTTGCCTCATGAAGACCTGACTTGGTGACAAAAAGGCAGGAAACTGATTTTTGTTATTTTCTAGATTTAAACTTTGAGCATCATGTGAAGTTAAGAAATTGGGAATAAGCCAGGCTACAGATGTTCCTTCACAAGTCCAATGGACAATATTTTAAACTACCAGCAAGTATTTTCAAGACTAGAAGTCCTGACTGAAATACTGTTGAAGTCATGAACAAAAAAGCAGCTTTTCTATGACTTCCTCACTGTCCACACATACAAAAACTTGTATGTGCTTCAGGATCCCATGGTATTTCAACTTTGCTAACTGGGCTGACTAAAGAAGTTTTAGTGCCTGTGGATACAAATGCCAAAATCAGGGCCTGTCTTTGCTCATCTTCCTATTGCCCTAGCAGAGGCAACAGAAATTGGTGGTTGTGCTCAAAAATAAGAGACGTTTTTTCAGTTTTCAGGGAACTCTACTTAGACACAACCTGCAAGCTGGAGAGGCATCAACTGATGAATAAGCAATCTGTTACCAACTTGGACTAAAAACAAAGCACTGACAAGGGCTGAGGAATGAAGCCAGACATTTTGGATAGCAAATGTAATCAATAACCTGCCAGTTTGTAGAATGTGCATAGTGCTCTTCTGGGTGTTTTTTGGATCAAGATGGGAAAGAGATTTGGTCTTTGGCAGCAAAGATTTGGAAATCAAAATCTGGAAGAAGAAATTCTGTGGAGGATGCCTTTACTGCAGTGGATGACCTGGCTACTTACGGGAGCAGGTCAGTATTGAGTAGTCTACAGCAACAGCTAGTAAAGTTGCTCTTCTTGGATAGGAAGGCCACTTCCAGTGTCAGTACCTACTGATTTTAACAGCTAAGAAATAAATGCTTGCAGTTGAGTAGCCTGTGGAAAAAGCTTTGACCTTTCCACAGCAGGCCACTTACCTTGCCAGGGAGGCCAAGACTGAACAGATGCGAAGACTGAATTGCTCATTTGTCCCTTGGGCATATTTGTCATTGGAGGACTACTAAAACATCTAACGTTTTTTCCAAGACCTACCTTCAACCATTACAGAAGTTGCTGGCATTGAAATAATAACATTTGTAGTAACACCACCACCAATAATAATAAATCAAGCTTAACATTTGCTGAATGCAGTACTTGTCTCCTGAAGTCCAGCTGAGTTCTAGGTTGTCCTCTGTGGCCTCTGTCTTGCTCATTACCTCACAATGAAGCAGGGACACCTACTACTCAGCTCTTGCTGCTATGCCAAGCCTGGAGAACAGAGCATCAGTCATTCCCAGTTTTGATGAGGAACCTGGCACGTTCCTCTGCATCCCTAAGAAACAAGTTCAAGGTTCTACAGAGATTACCTATGAGGGGATAGCTAACTACAAGCAACTCAAACCTTCTTATGGAGCTTCTGCAATCTCATGCATAGTTTTAGGTGCTGGATGACTAAAGCTGTGGGATGTGACACACAAGGTGCCATAATGTAACTGCAATAGGAGGCAGGTTTTGAAATTCCATGTTCAGAAATGACTAAATGAAATTCACATAGGTGTTTCAAATGCCCAGTGATGTGGACAGGCACCACACAGTTTTTTAAATATTCCCATGTGCTAGGAAGTAAGGACATGGGATGCACGTGAAAGTTGTATTGTTTGTTAAGACTTTAAAGGAAACTTGCCTAGTAATCATTGCCTAAATATTGTCTCAGCTGCTGCCATTTGCTCTGTTAGTGGACATGCACAAACCCAAGACTCTCAAGCCTTACCTTATGCTTAAGGAGCCTTGCTCATAGATACGGTTTCCCATGGGCAATAAGCTACTTCTAGTTCAGTACTTTGGTGGTGTACCCTGAAAAATGTGGGCTACTCAGATTTAAAAGTGGAGTTTTTGTCCAGAAACCTTTTATGTATTTCCCTGAAATTTTATTTCAGGTATTTGTTTCTGTTGGTTTTGGTCTGTTGGCTAACATCTTGGAAAAAAAAAACTATCAATGTCTAAAGGTCACACCATATAATATTGAGCTAAACTATTGTCCGTGCCTGTACTTTCTAAAAATGAACACTCTACATGCCTAGGCCTTATTTAATTGTTCTTAAAATAGGTTTTTGTAGATATTTGACTCCAAGAGTGGCAGAATCTTTTGCTTTGCAGTTGATTTTTTTTTTTTTTTAGGGTATTATTCCTATGCTAAACTGTTACAAAATGAGACATGAACTTTGAGATAGCATCAGATGTTATAATGGAAGACTGAAATGAGTGCCACTCTCATTAATAACTTCATTACAGTGGAAGAAAGATCAAACTTATCAAGAAACTAAAAATTATGTTCCATACTACTTTGTAGGAGATATTTTCCTTTCTCATTAAAGTAAAATCAAATTCCTTTTCTGACAGACTTCAGATGTGATCTCTTTAAATCCTCAATCAAAACTTCAAAAACTGTCTACAAAAAAGACTGTCCATATCCTGCTTTCAAACCTGGAGTCTAGAGAGGGAAGCCCTTTATAAAGGTACAGCAGGGAGAGCCTGTATATACATGTAAGAACTAGAATTCTTTGAACAAATCTGAGGGCTGCTGACATTCACACATACCACTTTACTAAATGGCATGTGAAACAAAACATCTCTCAAATGAATGCTCTCTGGTCTGCCTTCCTTAGGAACTTTGAAGGAGAAAAGAAAGTGATTGTCATTTTTATTTCAGGCAACTGGACACAGATATTGGCCTTCTGAGATCCTTGTTTAGTCTTGCCATTGATGTGCCTCCAGTTCTAGAGGAAATCCTTATTTTCAAGCACTTATTTGATTTCTGTTGTTTTACACAGCCCATAATGATTCTTCCCACTGTATTTCTGCAGTGCAAAGCTGCTGATTTATATGCATCACAGGATATATGATAGTGTAACAGAGGGCAGGGAGGTTAGGATCGGAAGGGAATATAGTGATAGTTATCTGAGTTACTGGATAATTTCACAAAATTAACAATTCTAGTGTTGATACTACATTTCTGCTGGTATGATTCAATAAATGAACTCTGGAGAGGGAGGACAGCTCCAGAGGCAGGACTGCTGCTGTGGCCTTAAAATGAAACCCTAAAGATAAATACCTTCCAAGACTCACCCTCACGTTATCATGAACTCCAGTGATCCCAAGCCCTCAGGTTCTGAGCACCTTGTGAAGACTTTTGCTCAGGACACTGCACACCTCTACCAGCCACAGAGGATATTAAACTGAAATACTGGACTGCAAAGCTGCCACTGGGCCAGAAAGAATTTCCCTTAATTAATTACAATATCTCACAAATTCACATAAATACAACACTGTCTAAGAGAATAATGAAAGCCGTACTGTGCATTATTACTCTCCCGTGCAGTAAGGAAATAACACATTTAGGTGATAATTTTAAATAGAGATTTACAAATGGAACTAAGTCCAATGTGAAAAAGAAACACTGGTTTTCCTTCCAGCATATGTACTGAAGTTTACAGAAATCACAGACCTAAATCCAATACCATCTAATAGATTCTTTTTGAAACAACGAGAGAAAATCATTTGCAGGAAAAGAAGATGATTTATACTATTGTAGATGACATTCAGTCACAAAGAATCATAGAATATTCTGAGTTGGAAGGCACCTGCAAGGATCATAGAGTCCAGCTCCTAGCCCTGCACAGGACAACCCCAAAAATCCCATTTTTCCCCCCAAAAGCGAAAAAAGTATCTTAAATCACCAATGGTACACTTTTAAATAATGACCATAATACTCAAAAAAACTGCTGTAGCAGTAGAAAGTTCATCAAGAATTTGCAAATTGATGGCTGATTTACAAATAAAATACTGAAGTCATCAAGCAAATTGTTCTAAAGAAGCCATCTACCCAAATTCTGATGATGCAGTAGGAAATAGGCTACAGAAGAGCTGAGCCACAGACACTTGGGAAATTTTCTGCCCCATTAGATCACAGTGATTTCATCTTTGGGATGAAATCTCGATACTGCTGAAGGTCTGATTATGCTAAAATAAATGTGGTCAGATACAGAAAATGTTCATTACAAATTCAGTGCCCGATCCAAAAGGGTTTGGATCAGACTTCTATACTTAAAGTTCAAGGCTTCAGAGTCCTGAAAGGCAGAAAAAGTGCAACTTACCATTCAGGTTTTCATTTTCTTGTCTGTTTCTGATAGTGGTGTCTCTAAGGTGATGCACTTTTTCCTGTAAGTAAAAAAACAAGCATAAAACCAGCAGCAGAGATCAGTAATGGAAGCTTACTGTAAAAATAATAAGTCACTATAAAAAGCTAGATTCTTTAGCATTCTGAACATCAAGCTCTCCTGAAAAAGAATTTTAAAAGACTGAAAAATGTTTATGATGCTAATTTTGGCGTTTTTACCTAAGAGTCTTGTGGAGTTATCTCCACCAGCAGTAAGTTACAATGATTTTGGCATTAGATTACAGAGGCTTGGGTGTTCTTTTTTGTTTGTTTGGGGTTTTTGTTTTGGACAAGCGATTTTTCCTCAAAAATTCCAAGTGAAGGACAAACAACTGCAGTGACAGCATGAAGTCAGTTCATGATGTTTATAGAGGAGTAAGAAGAAAAGACTTTTCTGTGGAACAAAACCAAAGAAAAGTCACACATGCAATGCAGGGTATAAACCACCACTACAAAGTAGCTTTTTCCCTGAAGCACTGAAAACAGGCTAAGTAAATCTTCTTTGAAATATGGACATCTTATAGTTCACGAAGAAAAAAAAAAAAAAAAAGACTTATAACTTGGTGCTGCTATCATGGCACAGATTAGAGACCATCTTCCTCCACAAGAAATGCCCCTGACTGAGAGAGCAATACCATCAATTCATCCGCATGCTTGGCTGCAGATGGATTTGGAAGGGGGCATCCCTCACATTTCCAGTGCTGTGCTGCTGGTGCCCAGCTTGGGAAATGGGCTCCCAACCTGTTCCAGGCCCTTGCATTTTTGCTGTTAAATGTTCCACTGTGACGACAAAGCTCAGACTTTCAAGTAGAAGCAAACACAGAGAGCATTCTCCTTGCTGGCAGCATCTGATAGCTCTCCCACTCTGAAAAGCAGTAAATTAGCTTTGCTTTTCCTCTTTCTACTAAATGACCTAAAGGACAACAAGAAATTATTTTTGTTAATGCATGACCTCATACAAAATGAGGGCATAACCTCTTCCTCCATGTGTCTTTTTAGAAGTAATTAACAAACCTCCTCTCCATGGCTCGCAGCTTTGATGCAGTTCTTTCAGTGACTCAGTGTGTGGGCTTTTGTAAATCCTGTTTTTGTGCACCTCAATTTACTCCATACATTGAATACAAAGGAGCTGTAGAGCATTGCCAACAGTTGTGGATTTCACTACGTATATTCAACACTTTCAGAAAGGCATAAAGCCTGAAGTAAGTTAACATATATTAAATGAATGTAATAAATGTAAGTTTGATATAGTCATGTTTCTGTTAGCTGACACTGCTCAATAGCACATTTGGTTTGTTTGGTGACAAAAGGTTTCATGAAGATGCACATCATCCAACAGTTTAAAACATAAGTCTTAGGAGACCAACGTATTTAACTCTGGATTTTAACCAAATTCAGAAAACCTCTCAAGTAGTCAAACAAAAGTGGAAACAGGTATCTAGAAGATTCAGAACCATAACCAGCAAGCTTGTTGGGAACTAACTTGCATATAAATAATGATTATTACTTTTGACCTCCTATGCAGGAGCGAGAACACAAGATCTTGTTTGCAGAACTTCTGATCAAGATTCCTATCAAGGAACAAATTTCAAACTCATACCTGTTGAGTGGACGGTAGTCTCTGCTTTTTGTTCTGCCACTCTTTAAATCTGTCAAGGGCTTCATCCACAGAAATTGCCCCCTTTTTCACCTGTTTCTGCAAGTGGATGAGTTCTTCCTGTTCAGGAGGGATGCTGTGCACCAAAGTGCTGTAAGTTACTGTCTCAGTGTGGCCTCTGTGTGCTGCTACAACAAAGTGTACAAAGTGAGAAATGCAAGAAATGCAACAAATGAGGGTTCTACCATTACTCTTTGGCAGCAGAGCAGCATACCAAACATTTTGTTCATTACTATTGCCCTGGTCCATGGATTCTCCATTAGTGTTGGTTCATAAAAGAATTTCCTTCTAGCACTATCATTATAGTACTGACATTTTAAAGGAAATGGTTGCTATATAAAATATCCACAGTGCCTTTTTATCCCTTTCTTCTTCAACGTCCTTCATTACATATCTCAAAAGTTGTGGATAAAATCTGGTAAGGAAGCATTTTGAAATTTCACAAGGATTTCCTTCCTCCAAATTATTAAACACATTGCAGCAACAAGAAAACCCTGCAGTGTTCCTGGAGATTGTGATACAGGTGCACAGCTGAAGGGAGATGTGCATTATCAGATTCACAACTTGGTCCAGGGAAGTGTAGCACTGCTGCTCTCCAGGATACTGACACTGGAGTGGCTGAGCCAGAACACACGAACAGCCGTGAAACGGGGGTCTCTGAGCCCTCTACAAGGCTGTTGCACCTGTTTCACTGCATGGGGACTGCAGCCAGGATAAAAGTTTAAACCATCAATATGATTTGGGTCAGTTTTTCTGTTACCACTATCTTTATTTCAAGCAAGGAATGATTGTTCAAAGGGAAATACACTAAGGAAAGGAATAAACAGCTACTGTGGCTTCTCCCAGTACTCTTTTTGATCATACCAGCACACAGTGAGCACGAATCTCTACTCTTTTGCTTCTCAGCTAATTGGTTCTATTTCGATGGATTAATGACCTTTCATCTGATAGGATTATGTGCAGATCAGACCAGGTTAGGTAAAACTGCATTGCTCGTATCAGCGAAAGGGGTGTGAGTGTATTTCCTCAGACCCATAAAACCATGTAGTCAGTCCATCATAGAAGGCCACTAGGTTGGTTAGTAGAGCTGTGCTACCAATATTCCACCACAGTAAGATCTATAAGGTCCTGTATTCTTTTCCTAAGTGGTTTAGCATTCATGCAAAGCAATGTCAGCAGCACTGGAGACTGCAGTTTCCCAGTGCAGTAATAAATCAGTGATAACATGCTGCTCTGTATGCTTTAATCCTGACCTGCTACCTGACAACTGAAGCAGGAGGAAATATCTTCACTCAGTGTTCATTCATTCTATACATAATATTGTTAATTATTTTAGGGTACCATTAATGAAATTTACAGTAGCAACACTGTAATGTGCTACAACTCAAATAACAACTGGACTACCACAAGTAATTAATTTCACATGGATCTTGGGGTACCCAGGAGGAAACTGTTGCTCCCCCCACTGCTGTCTTTCCATGGCTGGAATTAGTGCACAGCTGAGCCCTCCTGTCCTTCCTTTTCTTGGCTTTAATCACAATGATGAAAAGAAACAGAAAAATGTAAAGTAACTCCGACTCTACAAGTAATCTTTCCTACAAGACTATAAATTTTAGTCTTCTTTCTTTAATCTGATCTCTTAATGCTGCAACACTATTAAGGATATAAATCGTAGGTGGCAAAACAGATGCTAAATCACCCAAAATCAAGTCACAGCAAAACTCTACTAGTTCTGCTGAAAAATACCAAGGCAGTTAAAGAGCTAAATTAAATTCTGTACCGGGATTCCTGGCCTCGCAGTATGTCCTGCTGTAGTCACTGGTCACTCGAGTGGCCTTTTGCTGAAACACTGCAACAAAATTAAGAACATAAGGAAGTTGAAAAATGGCAATAAAACCCATCACACATTCTGAATGAAGGAAGGAGACTCATAAAAGCTGTCTGGAATACATTTTTTGTTCCAGTCTAGGAGTATTTTTCAACCCACTTGTCAGTCTAATGTTAATTACTTGAAAAATTGTTCTGTTGCACAGAATAGCAGGATTACTGATGTTAGAGAAACCATTACAAGAAGCTTTGAAGAAAATAAAATGGACTTATCACACCAGCATGTTACTTGTTTAGAAGAAACAGCAAGATCTCAGAGTTCTTCACATGACGCCGTAGCCTGTTTGGGAAAAACCCCAATAGTACCAGGCAGAACAGTGACACTGCTGGAGAAAGTGTGTGTGTATATTTGTGTCTACTTTATTCAAGCACTAGAAACATCAAAGCACAGCCCCTCTGTTAGCATAGCCCACCATTCCTACTCCTGTGAAGTGCCCAGAGTACAGCCAGCCCAGATACACCCCGAAATGCTATATATATATTTTTGCTGGCAGCATATGTGAAACCCAGAAGGTGGGAATTGCTCAGTTTCTGACTTAGCCTGTGTGGCAGTAGCTTGCTCACAAGTCTCAGTTCTGATTTTCGCTAAACAAACTGACAACCTAGAATCTAGAACATTTCCTGCCAATTAAGTAATCCTCTGTCATCACTGCAATGCAGCAAATGTGCCAGTTCAATGGAGCAAATATTTTCCTGGGGACCAAGGCCCAGGCCAACAGAGCTCCGCTCCAGCAGCAGAGCAGGCACCCTCTGCGTGGTAGCCTGGAGTCCTGGCTCCCTGCTCCTGCTGACCAGGGAAACCCAGTGGGGTTTGCGCCTCGTCTGCCTGCTCAGGCTGCCCTGCCCTCTTCTCTCAGGGAAACTTGTAAAATGGATGATCAAGACCACTGTGACACCTAAACCCAGCACATGCTACATGCAGAGGTGAAGAAGCAGAGATTCCTACACTGCGGAATAAAGTTGTTATGCTAACTCCTGAGTAGGCTTGGATGGAAGGTGATGCTGAATGAAAACAGCTGGGGATTTGATATTCCTTAAAAAGTTCTTGGGTGAAATGGAGAGAGAAAAAGAACTACACAGGCAGGACAAGCTGCTGATGTTATGTCCCTAGTTCAGCCAAACACTGATACATTTTAACTTTTTAAATACTTTTCTCTGTAATTATCAAAGAATCCTACTAAGTATGGTTGCAGTATTTTCTTCTCGACTTGAAATAGTATTCTCCTTTTAAAGATGAAATTAATGAGAGCTCAGAGGTAATGCAAGCAGCCTGAATTTTATTGCATAAGGAGGAAAAGGGACATACTCAACAATGTGCCTGATTGGAAAGCACTTTAATTGATAGGCTTTGAAATTTCTGCTGAGTTTTGCAGGGCAGGAGTAATCAGAAATGGAATTACTCTTCCAGTGAAAAGTAAAATTGTTAAAACCACTTTATGTGCCGCATCTTGCTGAAATGATTTTAGTTGGCAGCAAGTACTCAGTGTGGGTGAGGTCAATGAAAACAAACGCCTGTTTCTGGAATGCCTGGGAAGGCAGGCACACTCCACTGTACCACTGCCATAGGTTTAGGGAGAACTCTGGCAGTTCACCCTTTCATTCCCACATTCCAATTACTTATGAACTACTTGAATACAGCAGTGAAATAAAAGAAACAGGTAATCCTGCACAGGGATATATTCCATTAATTTTTTTTTTAATGGAAGATAAAGTAAATATTTCTACAGTAAAGCAATATTAATATAGCAATTTTTTAAAGTGTCAGAATGCCACAATCCTTCAAGTTAGGATATATATATATATATTTATTTTCTGGGCCTCTCTGCCACAGATAATCTGATTAAAATGTTGCAGTACTTCTATTATACTTCCTGTGCACCCTTCAGTAACATCTGTATGATCAGAAAGAGAGTCTTTTTGGATTTTTAATCACGTTGCGCCTGGCTAAAGTACCCATAGATGCTTGTAGGTCAAAATTTACATATTAAATGTCCTGACCCTATACATGCTGTTTAATTTTTGTCTACAACAAACTTCTTTTGCAGTTTCTCAGAATTAAAGGAGGCAGACAGAAAAAATAAGTAATTCTACTTCATTCCTCCTCCTCTCTTCAGCTGCCACAGGATACAGATGAAGTTCTTTGCAAGCCCTAAATACATTTTTATGTCTCAGGCAGTAAGATCTCTCTTTAGGAATGTAATGTAACCTCAATATTCTTCCAGCAAAGCAAACTCCGAGAGAATGAAACTACTGCACTATTTTTTAATAGGACGTGAAAGCAGAAAACAACATTTAAAAAGTGTGATGAAACTGGGAAAATCCCTAATGTAAGTCTTGGAAAGTGAGTGGGACCCAAGGAACTCTGAATTGCCTGTTTTATCTCAGACTAACTAGAGATGTTGTTTCAGGCTGTCTGCACATGCAGGTAAATAATGCTATGAGGCTTAAAATTAGGTTAATATTTTCATGGTTAGCACCACAGAAGGGTTAGCAACACTTGAAATCTACATCTGTTGTGTTTAATTCTGAACTAAGAAGAGCATTTTATGGTCACAAACTGTGCAAGAAACTGTGATGAGTATAAAGGGTCTAGCAAAAGAGAATGAACTTGAGCTTTTCCAATAGCTGCAGGTTGACAAAAGGAACAGGAATCTGATTTTCAGAATTAATTGAATCTCTAACACAAAGCTGTAATGTTAAGGAGTCACAGATTCACTATGACATTTCAGAAGTTGCTTAGTGATATAATTAGAAACACAGGCAATCAAAACATGGAAAGAGATCATGGGAGAGAAGAACTCATATCAGCTAAGAAGCAATGATCAACCAAGATATGGTTTCTAATTTATATTTTACTTTACTCATGCAAACTATGAGGGATGTTGCCTGATTTGTTGTATTGGCAACACTACCTCTAAAAGTCAAACAAGAGTTTCCACTATGCACTAGGGATTCAAACAAAGCTAGGTTGATGAACCCAACCTTTGGAAGAATATATGAGCTAATCATACCTAATACATAATTACTTGACACTTTCAGTAGCACAAACACACAGGAGAAAAGACACAGTGATTAAGAAAATCCATCAATAAATATCACTATTTTGAATTCAGCTTGTTTAGGAAATTCAAGATGCATTTATTCATCAGCTCCATTGAGCTGATGTTCCAAACAAAATTATCTATGACTGTTTTCCTTAGGAAACATTCAAAACTAAAATACAGGAAAACAAAATCTTTATATGAACACATGGCTAAGTGATAATTCAAATTAATTAGTACACTCGGGTTGCACTTAGTAACACAACTTAGTTGCAAATTACAGTGGGTTTGCAAGCTGCCTCCTTGTTCTTAGTAGGTTTTTGCTTCATTCATTTTAGAATCGTCATGTAATTAATTTGTGATTAATGGAAGACTGGATAAGGAGGGGTGAATTGCTGGTTAGGGTATGTTGCAGGGAGAGACTCCTGTCTTTGTACATTTAATTTTTTCCACATTATTTAAACATTTTAACATTTAAACGGTGTATTCATAGTACCTAGGCAAATAAAACCCCCGAGTTCTTTTTTCTGGTAGGGATTAGATTGTAAATTAGATGTAGCACAGGAAGAGATGACAAATACACAGAGAATACTAAGGAAGGAATATAGTAGAATGATGCTTATTATTCAGGAGATGAGAACTCTGCAGATGTTTGTTCACATCTTTTTAGATCTCATTTTCCTTTTGTCTGTTTTGTTTGCTAACACACTGAACATCACTCAGCATGAGGACTAGAGAGAGGTCATCAATGCAATGCTAACCAGTGAGTTTTGTAAGAGATGATTAATGACCATTCCCAAAATTTACACAAATTATTTCACATATTCAAGATGAAAATAAAAAATTCCAGTGACTCATAATATGAAATCAACTATGGAAATGGCACCTTGTAAAGAGACATTTTTCTTTTTCCAAGGCAAGGCAGCTGGGCACAGATTAAAAGCATATCAGTTTTGAATTGCCTCATGAATCTGATCTAGGTAGGTCCAGGCATTGTGGAGAAGGGATGCCTGTGTGGTGAAAGGTAACAAAGGCTCAAGTCCCAGAAGTTGTCCTGTGAGGGCAGCATTGGTGTCTGGGTACACCTACACTATGGCAAGGCAAAGGGAAAGAGACTGAGCAGTTTTTAATGCACCAGTGCAGGAAAACGAATGACCACATCTAAACTGGTACAGGAATTCTGATCAGGTCTACATGTGCAGCCTGACACTCAAAACATTTTTGAGAACACACAACAGTCCTGTCATCAGAATGAAGACTGGGTGATGCCAAGTGCAGCCACAGAAATACCAACCTGCCACGTTGCTCCCTTATGTGCAGTGGCCCAATGCTGCCAGGGCTTTTCAGTGACAGCATCACATCCACTCATCCCAATTTACACAGGCTATTGCCAGCCTCTACCTTCCACAGCTATTTAGTCAGCTGAGAATGAACCACTCCATTTCCTCAGATCAAAAGCAAAATGATTTAAAAAGGAATTAAAGTGTAATGACAATGTGAAGATATTAATCCAAAAATAAACATATGCTCACCAGCAACTCTCTTCACAATTTGCAGTGAGATTCTGAGTCTGGCAAACATGAGCTCAAATCTGCTAGAATCCCAGCAACGCTGGTCATGGATGGACCTCAGGAGATTCCACAGAGATGACTGCCCTACACTGAAGCAAGATAATAATACCAGAACCCCCTTCCTACAGGAGAGGTAAAGAGCGAGTGAGAAGAAGAGGCACCAGTGGTTAGTTCAGGGCGCCGCTCAGAGGCTGGTGTCAGTGTACTGTGTACCACAGTACCACATACAGTGAAAAGAATTCTCACACCTCTGCTCTTGTCAGAATTTTAACTTAGTGGATCAAGCAAGTTGGAAGAACTTCAGTGACATACTCAAGAGTATTTGCTCCAGCATGTAAAACCTGACCATACTTCTTTAGTCCTATTTTTCCTGAGTAGAGAAAAGCAAAAAGGGAAGGACTCTATATCTGTTTTTACTACAAGTATGCTTTTTGGAACAGTTTGGTTTGCAACCAGGCAAAAATATCCTACAAATATTTTTTCCTCTGTGCACCTTATTCAGTCCTTGTTGCAACCTACCAAAGTTCAGATAGCAAAAAATCTATGATTGAATGAATACAGTGGGTGAAGCTGATATACCACTCCCAACCAGGTCTGTAAAAACAGTCTGACTGCCAGCCAAACAGAGCTTCCTAGTATTTCATTCATGGAAAAACACCCTTAAGTTAGGAATACATAATGAAATTCATCTGCAGTGCAGTACTTTACACTCACTGTGTAAAGGAGAGTACTACAAAGTCCCTCTGTGGGACATAAATGTTTTGCAGTTTGCATGGGCTCTGAGGCTTCACTTTGGAAACCCCTGCTTTAGAGCATTTAAACAATCGGCATAATAAGAATTACTGACTCAGGATGTGATCACTGTATTTCCCAGTAATCAGCCTGATAAGTTTCCAAGACACTAACAGTTCTGTTCTGGATTTTATTTATTCACTTCAGTGGGTTTATGCTGTCCATTCTGTATGTGAGATATTCTGCCTCCCTAAAAATATCCACTGGATGCTTCTTCTTCTGCATACCCTGTGATTTTGATGAGCAATGAGAATGTTATTCTCCTCTGGAACAGTAACTGGAAAACACATTTTTCCACTTCTGATTTTTAACCCTAGTGTGAGGTCCCACAGACAGCTATCTTTAAATAGCAAAATGCTTTCAGTGCACAGAGGGGAAATATATTCCTTCAGGGATTTGTGAGAGTTTTGCAAAGAAATAAAGGCTATAGCATAGGAAGTTTTATTTATGCTGTTGTAGGACAGCTATCTTTGCTGCAGAGAAACCCTTTCATACTAGTGGTCTGTGATGAGAGGTAAATGATTAAACCAGGACAGTAACTCCCTTAACCCTGAGGGAGTCCTAGCAGGACAGGCTGCAGAAATGGCAGGGGGACATTGCAGAAACTCACGCACCTGTCCTACAACTATACTGGGAACTTTGGTTTCCAGCTCAATCAAACTTGCTATCAATAGGGAACATTAAAATTGCACTCTAAACTGAAAACACAACCTTCAGATGTTTATTTAACAGTTGTTTTGGCAGCACACAATTGAACAAAACATTGAAATAACCTACAGAGGAACACTAAGCACCTAAGGAATGGTAAGGGAGCACAGTAAGAGTGCACACCATCTGGACAATGAGCTACTTGACACCAGTTTGCAGCTCCACTGGTTGATGAGCTTTTCACACACAAGATAGAATTCTTGCAGTGGTCTAAATTAAAGAACAAATGCACTCTCTGTTAATAATGCAGTCTGTTTACCAGTGTTCAAAAAAGCAATTTGAATGTTCATTAAAATTTGAAAGTATAATAAATGAAACTGAGTAAAAGCGATTAGAACACTTATGTTTTAAATCTTTCAACACACCCCTGTTTCCCAGAATTTATTTGTCAGCAAATTCAAGGCAGATGCTCAAACTGTAAATTGTGGTAGTTCAGTTATGACAACTTGCATCATTGAGTGTTTACTGCCTAGGTTTTGAAGTGCAGATCTTGCCCTGAAAGTGACTCTTGTCAAGTCCCATGTTTGCTTTCTATAGATCAAGAGTTTCCCTATCCTGTTCTGCAGCACACCAAGTGGGGTAATCTACAGGGAGCAGGCTTTCTGCCCACTGTAAACTTGAGATTCCAAGCATTTGAAAGCTGCTTATTAGAAAGAAAGCTATTTGCTTGCTTTCTTTGTTGCTATTCTCATAAAACCACTACTTTTGCTTAAAGGAGAAGATACTAGGAGAAGATAATGTCATGGCCTTCATTCAATGTGAGGTGAAAGCATTCATGGAAATTCAGCCACTTGATTTCTCCAGATGGATATAAAAATAAATTAAAAAGAGTCACCTGCACGCAGTCCAAGAGGCAAAAGTATTTCTGCTGTACAATGCTTACTTTCCCCCTGCCCCCAATAAATGAGCCCATCTCTGGGTCATAAAGGGCAAAAATAAGTCCTCCTCTTGCATCTCTGCATGGCACTATCACAGCAGCTTCTGCAATCCTTGGGGCATGAAGCTTTCCATGAACTCCCAAAGTACATGGGGATCCATTTGTGGGTAAATGTGTAGCCTTTAGACAGCCCTCCTCTGTGCATCGTGCATGCATTCTCTCTGTTTTTCCACTGGACCTGTGTCTTACTGAATGCCAGAAGCTAACAGTTCTGAAAATCAACCAGAACTGTGCAGTGAAGACAATCTGTTTCTTACAGGAATATCAAATAATTTGTTTTGTAAGTTAAAAGGTATTTAGCAAACAGAGAGTGAATACAGAGGATGGAAGGATGGCTCAGTTAAGTAACTAAAGCTGCTCTGCAGGACAGGTATTCTCTTTCCAACAGAGCCATCGCCAAAGGTCAGACGAGTCATTTAAGGCAGCAGTCAGGCTTGTGAATGCCTGACGTCAGGGCACTGACTAGACACACTAAGGATTTAATTTGAAGTTCTGAGAACTCATAGTGGCCACTGAAATCAGTGGTGTCTCTGCTTTGAATGAGTGAAGTGTTACGTAATGCTGTTCATCTCAAGAATCTTAGTTACTTCATACTGGGCATCCAAAACCTCAGTGGACGCAGAATCAAAGGGTTTATAACAGGAGGGTCTGAAACAATACATGGGGCCTAGGGCAAGCATGAATTATATTTTAAACAAAATGAGAATGAAAACCACTGCAGTTTTTTATGCTCACCCACTTTAAACACTAGATGAAATAAAATATCTGAGATAAATAGCTACATATGACTACTTACTTATTACTGTATTGTAATGTTCCTGGCAGGGAGAATGCGTAAAACTACCTCAATTCTAACTTTTTGATTATTTGACTTTGCAACATCTGCAATGCTCTTTTTAATATAATAGATGAAAACAAACCCCCAAACTATCATGTATTTATTTGCCGGATGAAAAATGTGTATATGCATAACTAGAGTATTTTATACTACTTAAATTATAAAGGAAGGGCTGCAAACACATGCAGATTTTAATGATGGAGTGGAATGAAGTTTCCTGGTTCATACAGATGAAACAATTTTTTCTTTATTAAATATAAACAGTTCTAAAACAATAAATTGGAAATTGAGATGCTGCTGGACTGGAAAGGGAATTTTGTAACCAATGTGGAGGGCAAAAATTGCCAATCCAGGTAGCATGAAAAAGCTTTCATCTGAAGATATATCCCTTCTGTTTAAAATTTCACTAGCTGCCTCTGGAATACCTGGACAAAAATGAGATATTCTAGGTCTAGAACCAGCAGGACAGGTAGGAAAACAGAGACCTGAGTGGTCAGCTGAAGCTTTCTTGAAGTGCTTCCATTTTTCCTCATGTATTGTGTTAAGCAAAGGAACATGAGCCAGAGGCTGATTTCACAGATCTACAGGAAAATAATTTTTCTACCACTACATGCTTATAAAAGCAAAGGTAAAAAACGTGTGTGTGTGTATATATGAATATATACACATGGTGAACCACAGCTCCATCAAAGCAGTTCCTCTGACAGTATCTGCCTTAGCGAACAGACAGAGTAGAAACACTCCAGTGCAATAAAAGACAGTAAAAGCAATCTCCCAAATAAAGTATCTCCACTAAGGGTCTCCAAGTCACTGGCCTGGCTATGATGATGGTGGACCAAGATTTGAGACAGTGCTCTAGTAACCTCAGTAAAAGCAGCCATTTCATGACTTCTGTAGCTGTAAAAGTCCCACTATACCCATCCATTCTTGGATTACACTGCAACGATTCATACCTCCTGAATATGCTGGAGAAACAGCAACTAAATGATGAATGCATTAGCCCATGCATTCTGGCCCTAACCTGGAGTTATACAGCGTGGAGGAAGAGAGCTAGCTAGGAAGAATAAAAGAAATCACTGACTGAGAAAAGCATGAAAGAGGAGGTGCTCCTCTGTATTTGGTAGGATGTTTCGGGTAGTATTAATTCTGTTTTAATGCAAAACATGCACAGCATGAAGTAAGCAATCTAATGGTGTCCTTTGTCAGCCTATTTTTTTACCATTTATTCTTATACATTGGCAGGCTTTTGAAATAGAGGCTGGAGATGCAAGCAGGATGGATTTTGGGACTTACAAATAGATCTCTCACTCAGTATGTTCACTGAATTCCTTTTGTTACTTTCAAATTTGGTTTCAGTCTGAACTGAACTACAAAGATATCTGAAATCCCTTCCTGTCTTGTATTTCCATGAAATAGCTCAAAAAAGTTTCCCAGTTTTCATAGAAGTGGTAAAAGGACATAATCTTTCCTTCTAGAAATATAATGACCCTACCTAGAAATGCCCATTTCTAGCATCTCGAATTGGAGAAAAGATATTTGAAAGAAGAATCCTCACACAGGCATTTCTCTCAGAAAAGAGAATTCTCATCAGGAAAAAAAAAAAAATTCCAAGAGAGATTTCAGCCTTGAGTAAAACCATTTTGATAAAGAAACTGAAAAGAGAGGCAATTCAAATAGCACATTCTATATTGCATTGCTGTAACAGATAACTTACAGCTAGCCCAGTGATTCTTCATCTTCCATCATATTGTTATAATTTTTTAAAAGCTAAATAAAAACTGTGATACTATCTGAGATGCAAACTGAAAATTATTCAGAGATGTTCTCAGCTCATTTGAAGGGTGAGAATAGGTTGACTGAAACAAACAACGTGTTGGTATGAAGGCAGCTGAACAGAGATCTTAGTCTTTTAGAAAATGTCACTCCTCAAAGAGAAGAGACGTCTGTCTACATTCTCCCAGAAAATATTTCTGAGGCAGCAGCACCAACCTTGTACTATGTATGGAGTGTTCTCCTCTCTGATGGGCGAACACACGGGCCGTGGGGCAGGGGCTGGTGGCCTGTTCATGATAAAGGACCTGCAGTGTTTCCTTTCCTTCTCCTCCTGCCGCAGTATGAGATCGTACACACATTCATCCAGTGCCATACAAGTGTAGGGGTGCTCCTCCTCGCTGTCCTCCTCGCAGGTACCTGGGTCTTCCCTGCAGCATGCTGTTACAAGTCCATCACCGCGTTCTCTTTCGCTCCTGTCCATCACAAAATTCCTCTCTGAAAAAGAAAGGAATTGCGTCGCATACACAGGATAAAGAAAGGAGATTAGGATTTACCTTAAAGCTTTAGAGTTTCCTAAAGTAGCTCAGAGACCTAATTTCACTTCTAAACTAAAGCACTCTCATTTTCAGAGGTTTCTGATCATCTAACTCAGTAGAGAGGATGTCCCAAAGGAATAATTCCAACTTCAGGGCCTCCTCATGATTTCACATCAGATTATCAAATGTAGATGCTTAGCTATTAGCCACAAAACAAATGGATTTATTTGCAGAAGTACAGAGTGCCCCAGTTGCTCTCACGAGAGTTACACCAACATGTGTAACTAACTGTAAGTAACACGTCACTCACGGTTCAGCCCAGTAAGTGGTGCCTGTGCCTCTTGGCATTCTGGAAAGTCAAGCTGCTTGTTACCTGTTGCAAAAATGACTTAAGAATTGAAACTTAATTTAGGAAATGTTGGATTTTGTGTTTCCTACATCTTCAATATCCCACTGGGTTTTGAGGGATTCACAGATCTACTGTAGGCCAAGGTAAAAAAAAAAAAATTGAAAAGCCCCTTACAATGTAGGTACAATTTATGACCTCTTATAATCTATGCTAAGACCACCCAACCCCCCGACTCCAATAACTTCCATGTCTCTCTGTATTCCCTATATTTCATATATTTCATAGCACAACTACTCAGGACTTGCTTTTCTTTAGTTTTTGCCTTTTACAGCATTAAAAGGCATTGATGGTTTTCCCGATACCTGGGTTTGTTTTGATTTGCCTTAAAACATTCACCAACTGCTAAGAGTTAGAAGCTGTCACTGAGGCTGATGTTCCCATAAATGTTTATAACTTCCTTGGCATGATTACCCATCTTTCCTGCAAAAACAGTAGACCTGCCTGGAATTCTTGCACTGACTCATGTCCCCTTGTGTTGTAATTTACTGCCTGTACACATGTGTATCTGCTTAACTCGGCTGTGGTCACTACTGGTATTTTCAATCCTTTGGTCCCTATTTAAAGAATTACCTGTTTATGGGTTGAGGGGAGCTAAACAACTGTTGTAAGTGGGATATATTTGTTAATGGGATGTATTAATAACAGTATGTACTATCAGCATGCATTCCAGCTAAGATACATAATGTTTTAAAACCACAAGTGGTGTTAACACACCTGCCATGTTTAATATGAATAATATTTTGTTTCCATGTCACTATACAAGTTCTGTTTCTCTGTAGGACATTCTTTCTTTTACCTCCCACAGGGGGCACTCTCAGGCCACTGCCAAAACATAGACTTGAAGAAGAGGGGACTTGCCTTCGAAGTACTCCACAGCAACTCCTAAAGCAAGCAGCTGACTGAAAATATGATGCACTAGCTCATTAGAGCTCCCCTCTGAAAGGAAGCATCATCCTCATCTAGAGGAATTCTGATACCCCATTCCCCAGTGATGAAACCACAGCTAAAACCAGAATAATTCAGAGCACGTTTAAAATGAACTATTCCCACAGGAGCATTTTTAGATGAACTCTGCTTTACCAGCACAGGAGTTGGCACAGGACACCAGGAAACTTTCTCTGCTGGTACCCACATGCAGACAGACAGCATTTGGCAGAGAGGGTCATGTTACTATGGTGATATAGCCTTGTAAGAGCTATTCCAAGACAGGCATCAAACCTACACTAACAAATCCTGTGTGCCAAAACTGACCCCTCATTTAGACACACATACATAGCTGCAGTTGAGTGTTTTGTGGGCAGCAAAACACATCTTTAACGTTAAGTTTATTCTGCCCCTCTTTCTCTTAGAATTCGCCTATGATTTTCTACCTATAGCCAGCTTTTCCTTGCACAGCAGAACACAGGACAAAACTCTACCTACAGCAGCTATTTCTGTCTAATTATGTGAATTCAGAGTACTTGGTGATGGTAATTTGAGACTCTAATAGGTTACCCCACATTTGAAAACAGAGTTAACAGTAATAAGCTGTGGAGAAACTGAGAAGCAATTTGTGTGCACACTTATCAGTAGTGTCTATGACAAATAAGAAGAGTTTTTATTTTCCCCTACACAACTATTTAAAACTGGTATTCAAGCTTGAATTATTTTGCATACTTGTTTTTCCCAATGAGAAAAACTGATGATCATCCCTCCTGAAACAGATGCAAATAGTATTTTGAGTTTCTCATCACTTTAATCAAACCACAACACAAAATTTTAGATTTTTACTCTGGGGCAGATGTAGTAAAAAAAGGAAAAAAAGGCAAAGCATTTGTCAGAATTTCCACCTTTCTTTTCAATCTGCAATATAACTTCTTACTTCTAAGTAATTATAATATTGGCTAAAATATAGTAAGATACTGTTACTTCTTTCTGCATGGTCACTTTCTATGAATTCTACCTGTGAAATTTCAAGCTGTATTAAATCACTATAGCATTTAATGTTTTAAATTGGTTAATAATGAAGTCAATGTGACAAAAATACAGGCTTCACCTTTTGTTTCAAGCCTCTCTTGTAAATCCAGGGCACCATGCACTATTTGGCAGCTCTTTGAGATAGGCAGAGTGAGGAAAAGCTGAACCCAGCAGCCCATACCACAGTATTTACCTGGCAAAACCAGCAGTGAGTGTTTTGATGTAGCGAAGGTCACATGCACATGCTTGTTTTGCAGAATTAGGGCCTCATATGCACATGCTTGCTTTGTAGCATGAGGGCCATCCTGCCCAGACACTGCTGTTAGAAGTGATCATACACAATCTCTACAGCAGTACTTTGTCTGCCCTTGCACATGCTCGTATCTGGGTTTATTTCCCTCCCAAGATCGTACCTTGTGATAAATTGGGCAGATTGTCCTGCCTTTGGATGCCAGGCAGATTTCGAGGGGGAGGAGCAGGTGGCCTCTTGCAGAGAAAGCAATCTCTTCTGCTCTCTTTGAGCTCAGCCCCTATGTTGGCATACAAACTGCCAGGACTCTTGTGAAAGCTGTATGAATCCTCCTCTTCTTCATCTTCATCTTCATATTCTGTCTCCTCTCCGTTGTCTTTTAGGTCATTCTTCTTTTCCTCATCCACCTCAACTTCCTGTTGGCATCTTGATCCAACAGCATATTGATCTCCCGAGTTCTGCTTGGCTTTTAATACTAAAAAAAGCATTATTTCATTTAAAAATTGCCATCTGGAAGCATTTTTTGGTTCAAGGATTCCTACAAAAGCAACACAATGGCTAATAAAACGTTTATGAACTGATGCAGCAGGAAAGCTGCCACATCCATACTATCAGTGAACAGCTTTTTAAATATTTACTAAATCAACAGTGGAAGTTTTCATTGTACCTCGCTACTCTGATACACACCATCTTCGTGCGTGCAATGTTCAACTTTCCTAGAGCTGCTGTCAGAATGAAATCACACACATTTTCCTTGCCTCCAGAATTTCTATTACCTGACTTTCAAGGCAGCACAGTGCAACACTTTGCAAAATAAAGCCATAGCTCACACATCTGTGTTACTTCTTTTTGTACAGTGGGATTTGGGTGCTTATTTGAATCTCTCTGTAATGAAATAAACATTGTCCATGGGAGACGTGACTGCAGACTTGTGGAAACAGAGCTCTTCTGTCTCTAGTGGCCCACAGACCAGGAACAAAGTGGAGGGATGTGAAAAGTGTACATTTTAATCACTATGTACAGCATCAAAATTTTAGTAGCCAACCTCAGTAACGTACCAGAGTAAACTATGGAATCTGTCAGCAGACTCTACTGAGCCCTTGAGGTAGGTATCCATTCTGAGTTATCCTGTGGTGATGCCTGCCTTTCACCACTGATTCAAGTGGGAAGTTAGGGCATTTACCTGGCTAACGTGGCCAGCTGCTACAATTTGTGCTCTTCTTCCATGTGTTCACCCTGAGGTGTTCCCATATACAATGTGACAGAGACAGTGAAAATTTTATCAGAGCAAACCTGTTTTTTCACAGTGTCTGTCATCTACCTATATGTGCTAAAGCAACCAGTCTGAACTTCTCAAGTAAGAAACGTCCTTTTCACATGTATGAGACAGTTGAAAAAGTAAAATTGTCAACAAGATAAAAAGAGGATTCAATTTAGTCTCATAAATCCATGATACTCTAAGATATATGCAAGATATATGTCACTGGTAAATGCAAACAAGCAACTTTGCAGTTTTCAAGGGGAATGCATATCACCACACAGATCATCAACAGGCTTGTCATCAATCTATGCTTGGAAGTAGGAACATCAAGCTGCAAAATGCCAACTATCTGTGCCTCCACACAGGACTTGACTGCACCTATAGGCAGTGCCTCCCATTTCATGAAGGTTCTTCTCTGAGAGCTTGGAGAATTCAGCAGTTTTCTAGGATTAGAGTGGAGATCACAAATTTCCAGATTTCAAAAGGAGGGGTGGTTGCACTGAGGTGTCTCTTACTGAGCAATAACTTTGTTATCCCAACTGAATCCCTCAACTGCCTTCTCCTTTTAGGACATCTGCCCTCCCTGGAAGCTGCAGTAACACGTAGAAATTGGAAGTGTTAGAATAACTTGCCCTCTCTGCCCATAAACTCATTCATCCAGTACAGCACATACCAGTACCAACAAAGCTGTCTAACAACATGACTTACCCACGCCTGGTGGAGTTTCTGAGCCTAACATAACCTCGTAAGTGTTGCTGTCTTCGGCTTCCTCCTTGCAATTAGGGAAATTACTTGCTGCATAATTCTAGAGAGAAAAATAAAGGAGAATATTTGTTTTAGTGGCATCATCTCCTGCCTTCACATTCTGCTGTTGATATAATATACAACATTCTGCTAGGAGGAAAGTGAAGCCAGAAACATCATGCTTTTTGGAACTATGTAGTGGTATACATACTGCAGGCAAAAGGAGTGCATATCTCTGGATACATTAAAAGGGGACAAGGTTCTGACACGAAATACCAATTTTGCACAGCAAGGATTAAAGCTCATTGACCTTTCCCTAGCACTTTTCTGGGCTGTCCAGACAGTTCCCAACTCTGCTCCCAACTGTGAAGCACTCACAGATTATGAGAAAGATCAGCAACAGAAAAACACGAAGTCCATAGGGCATGACTGAAGAGCTCAAAGGTGCACACGGTGCAAGAAATCTCTGGGGAGCTCATTACAAGCAGTGGTTTGTATCAAAAGCCATGTGTGCGCTGAAAAACCAGAAATGGGACTGCAAAGCATGTTTGGAGTTCTACCTCAGTGACCAAATGTGGCAGAGTGGTGTTTTGCTCCTCTAGAAAGCTGTTACGTTCACACAGTGCTATGCAAAATTAGCCCAAGGAGGGTCAGAACAAGCGGTTCTCTAAAACATTATCAATGCATTTCCTCAAGCAGAAGAGGTACTAACTTCTGCTCACCCAGAGCAGCTAAACGCAAACCTGTAACACAACGACACACAATTCTGCCATCTAGAATATTGAACACACATTTGTTAACTGCTGATTTTCAGAAACAACTGGAATTTCAAGAAGTGTCTGTTTTTTTAAAGAAACCCAGCAGGATCTTGATTCTCATGTAAGTGTGATACAAAACTATCCTCTATAGGCACAATGGAGCCCTCAATAATTAATCAGGAGTTTTGGATCACAAAATGTTAACTCCGGGGGTTCAAATACACCAACCCCAAAGCAGGTAGGGAAACAGCACGGTGGATGTATCATCCAGACTGCCAGATTAATTACAAGCAGAATAGTGGACAGTGAAGTCCAGAGGAAGAACTGACAAGCGTGGCACAGAAACTGACTGTCAGGAGCTTATGCCGGACTCTCAAGAAGTTTGTTCCTAGTATCCTGTTGCCTCCTGGCACCCACAGCCACTGCCTCAGGGACCGAGCTCTCAGTGCATGAAAGAGGAAAATATTTTGAGAAATAGCAGGTTTTTCTGGGGAACTGAGAATACCTTCTTCCCTGCTGCTGTTGTACACAGCCATCTCCTGAGTACCAGTCTGAAGACAGTGCAGCCACCAGACTGTGCAGCAGGTGCCTCCCTGGCCCACCTTGCTTTGCTGCTTTACAAATACACCTGGATCTCTACACAGCTATACTTGCCTCCAACAACAGAGGATTCATCTCTGCCTTCTCTGCTCATATAATGTGTGCATCAGTGAGAGAATCTTGTTTTTCTTGAACTTCCCTATTATTTATGTAGTTCCTTCATGCTTCGCAGGAACAGGATATCTCTTAAAAGCCCCGAAGTTAGAGCTTTTCAGAATATTTATCTTCAAAAGATTTAGGCCTGCATGTTCTAAATGCAAGTGTATATTGTGAGAGTAAAAAAGGACTTTGATGTGTTTCCTGTGAAGAGAAGATGTGTGTAGAAGAAATCAAGCAAGGAGAGCTCTAGATATATTAAGTTTTCCTGCTCTGACACTGGCGTACCACACCCAGGAAATTCTTTCAAGGTGTCCACTTTTATCTTTGCAAATGCAAAGTACTCATGGCTATGCAGTTGGTAGAATGAGGTCAAAAGGATAAGCAGAAGAAACAAATGGCACTCTCTGATTTTCTTCTTTGACACAGATATTTCTTAGTTGAAGGAAACCTGGTGACTCACAGGGAAACAACAGAATAGATATGATTAGTATGCATCTTTGAAACTTGAACGTTTCAGAAGACCGAAGGTCAGCTGTCCTGCTAGTTTATAGCGGCTCCACTGATAATGCTGAGTCGTAGGGAACTCAGGATGCAATTCAGAAGTTTAGCCCCTGACTACACTGTCTAAAAGTCTCCTGGACCCGTGAGACAGAAAAGCTGAACAGATGGAAACAGTCTTTAACTAAGTATGTTTACACTAGAAAAAAATTCTGTATAATGAATAAATTATTGACAGAAGTCTCCTCTGACACTGGGCATGATGACACCATGCAGCTGAAAATCGTGCAGTGTCTTCAAAGGCAGTAGAAAGTGTCCTTACTTAAGAATGCAAAGCAACATAACTAAATTGGAATAATGCCATGGCTCAGCTTGCAAACCTTGCCACGATGCCCTGAATGAATGCCCAGTGCTTTTTAAGTTTGAAGTGTCTTATATAGGGGCTGGGTCACGTAACTTGAATGCAGTAGCATAGCTGCTTCCAAGTCGTTTGAGCCTGATTGGCTGAAAATGGGTCTTTGATTTACTCTAGAGATTTCTTATGGATGTCAAGCCATCTTCCAAAGGAAGAACTAGCTTAATTGGAAATGAGCAATACAAAAAAAAAAAAAAAAAATTTGTTGCTGTCAGCACAAAACTGCTTGCAACAGACTACGGAAAAGGGCTCTGAATGTTTGAAACTAGTTTACAACTTAGCAAAGTAATTTCCTTACCTCAGGATGCAACAGGAATGCTGGCATGCATTGAAAGTCCTCTGAGAGACTGAAAATGCTTCAAGTCCTAAGATTAAATGCCACCTCTCAACGTCAAAAGGTTGATACCAAATTTTCTTTCACTTCTGTATTTTAACTGTCTTGATTAACTGACTTTCAAAAAGGTAAAGTTTTTTAATAACTTCAAAGCTATTCCTCTTATACAAAGCCTGAACTGATTTATCTCAGTTCCTTACTCAGGAATTCATTAGCAAAATTATTATAACCATCTTGTCAGCGTTTTTTATAATGCTCTTCTGAAGAGCCATCTTTTAAAGGCATGTTTTGGAAAGATTTGCTCCTTGTTAAACTGAGACAGAGTCATCCACTTTGGCAAGGGCTGATGCCATTGAAATTAGGTGCATTTACCTTATTGTATAGTGAGGAGTGAAACATCAAAGAATTCAGAGGAATCTAACCCAACAGTGATGTTGTATCAAGTTACGGCCAGAGTGAGAAACATCTGGACATCAGCACTTCATTTCTAAACAGTTACTCACAGGTAAATATATCAATCACAACTCACATTAGCCTTTATGTATAACATATAAATGGATACATCTAAAATACATCCATACCTTGTATTTCTAGAAACAAAGTAAGAGCTTCTGATTTGTTTAGGACAATTTGATCTTCTGGATTCTAGGCCATTCCCAGCTGCCTGTTGATAGAATTCAGGCTTGCTAGTAGACATCCCAAAAATACTCTCCAGTCCCACTAAGGCCTGTTTTCTCAAGGCTGAGACAAATCTGGTTGCCTGATTTGTTTATAACATGTCACCACAACATTCCTTCTTGTCCCACTCCCAACATTCAAAGTTTGCAGTTCTGCCAAGAGATGCATTGCTCATTCGTCTGTCTGCCACTACTCTGTAGTTCAGCATTTCAGAGCAGAGGACAACCACGGCATGGCTGCCTTACAGGCACAGCCTTAGGCATCCTCTTCTGACTATTGCACAACAAGATAACATTTCCAGTCATTGCCAGTCACCTGGAGTTGAACCTGTGTTTATCACCAGAAAACACCAATTTCTACCATGTGACTTCGTTGAGACACACCAGTCTGAAAGACTCCAGCAGCTGCCCTCTCCCTCTGCTGATCTGGAGCCCTGATCCTCCTGGGATTTTGAGAAACAAGTTGTCAAATGCTGGTTAAAACAACCACATTCTATATGGGCTTGCTAGAAAGGCTGCAAGAGCATGTAGAGCCTAGATCCAAGTACAGCAGTGTTTTTAAAATTATCTGATACCAACTTAGCAGGTACATGGATGTCTACTCTTTGGGGTCAGGGCATCCTAAAGAAAATAAGTATTTTCTCTAAATATCATTAGAAAAGAAAACCAAGAAGAGATGGTCTCATCTGCACTTTTTCTTTCAGTATCTTTTGCTTCTTTTTTTTCTCTTCAGTGGTGTCAGTGTGGCAAACAGTCCTTTCTGAAAAGTAAAATCAACGGCTTTGAAAACCTTGAAGCTGATGTGAACTGCAAACACTCCAAAATTTCATGTAACTGTGTAAGAGTGTGCCCACTCATAAATCACTACACTGGATCATGGACTTGGAAGGAACTTGAAAAATCTTGCTATTATTTAAATTGCTAACAGGGTACTGAATAGTACAAGAACCAGGATGACACTAATTAATAAGCCTTTCCATTTTCACAATGAATCGTTGAAAAATATCCTTGTAAAAACATTTCTTATTACTTCTGATTTCTTGTTAGCTGCATTTCATTTTGTGCCTTAGTCTGTCTCACAGTATTCTTAAGTGTCTGTGCTACAGTTCTGTCTTGGCCTTAGTAACCTGATACAGCTTCTACTTCCTATGGACTTCATTCTCCTACTTGGGGTTGCTCTCTTGCTACTCTTTCAACCTTTCCTTCACAATGAAGTAAGTATGCACTTGGATATGCTTTTAAAAAAAAAAGGTACTATTACGTTGTTATTTTTCATTCCTGTCATAGAAACTGTGTACAATAACGTATCTTAGATTGCTCTCACCAAGGTTACCCTGTCTGGACAACCTCAATGATTTTCTCTTCTTTATTTACACAGAAAAGAGCTCTCTAGCTGTTTCCTTCAGTTAAAATGGCAAAACCTTATCAATGCATTTAAAAACTTATTGGATAATGTCTCCTGCTGTATTTCTTTCCAGGCAGACACTGGTGACCTGGACCTCAGAGAAAGCCTATGTGCTGGTACACAAACACACTGAAAATGTCCTCTCACGGGGAGTGAGTTTAAGCACACAAGAAAATGGGATGTAAATAGGGTAAGTAATTCCAGGACCTCAAGACAGAAGAAATTGTTTTCCTTTGGCTGGATGTTTAGCCCATTTCTTTGTCATAGGCATACCAGATTCGCTTTCTAATGTTCTTGCTTTCAGAGAAACTGGACTGAAATTCGACTGCAGCTGAATTTTTTTCCCCCAGCCCCAGGTGATTTGCTTGTACCACTCCTCAGACCTGCCAGCACTGTCTGCTTAGACTCTCAGTGCAGCAACCGAAGCAGAAGGGATGTATTTCCATTTGGCATCCATCCTCACGGTTTTTGCTCCTTTTGTCTCACCCTCGCTGTGGTGTAGCCTACACTATGCCCATTATCACTGCCCTGCCAGAGCTTTCCAGAACGCAAAGGTGAGAACTAGTACACCATAGGAAATATTTTCCATTTGCACTCTCAGTTCTTCATGAAATGCGGACAATTTGGCAAACACTTTCCTTTCATTCGGTTCCAACTGCATCCCTGACCCTTAGTGACCAGCCATTCTGGTTATAAAAATTTTTCTAACTCTCAAGTCTGCATTAATTACTAATACTCACATATTCTACAATGTAAAATATTCATCAAAGTACTGGAAGTGTTTAAGTATTTATGGCTCATTTTTCCTAGGGTCCTGTATGAGCACCTGGAGAAATGACTGAAAAAGGGAGCGTCATAAAATTGATTGCATGCATGAGGACAGCTGCAACATTGTTGTTCATTACCTTTATTAATGTCAAATGCCTTTACTACCCTATTAGCTTGCTTGATAACCCAAGCTTGCAAAAAACCACGAGAAAACACAGATTTCTCTAAAGCACAAGGGCAATGAAACATTCAATATAGTGTTATAACCCAAGACAGAAGCAAACCTGGTTGTAAAGCTGGGAAGGTGGGAAGAACAGTGGTGGAAAGAAGCTTTCCTGCATGTGTTCTGCCATGCAATGCTGGAACAGACAGCGGTTTAAAGCAGTGTGGGCTGCACAGCCCAGGGGCTGAATCCAGCCCTTCAAACACTTGAACTCGCCCTCCTGACCTAAGCCAGACTTGTCTTAGAAAAAGCCAAGAACAGCATATATTATCCTTCCAGCCAAAACTGCTGCTGCTTTCTGCTTGCTCCCCATGTGTCAGAGCAAGCTACTCCGCGATGCACTCTGCCCTATCAGGGAGCATGGCCGAGCCAGCCCCTTGTACTCTAGGCTGCTGCCCAAGCTGGGCCCCCAGCTTTGTTCTCTGCTTCACCACAGGTGAGAACGCAGAGCCCCAGCCCCACACCACATCTCACAGTCGTGCGCATCTCAGGCTGTTCCCAGGAACTGCATGTGCACCATTGCTGAGCCAGAGAGATCAGCACATCCAACTCCCAGAAGTGAGTTAGAAGACCCTTCCCTGCTCTACCTGTTTACAGGAAAAGTGCAAGGACATTAAAAGTCCCTGGGATTTTTCTCACTGATGCCTTTCAATGCTATGTTTTCCATTTCCCTTCAGTTTACTGTGCCCTATTGAGGCCTCGCAGTATCAATACCAGATGACAGTGTCACTAACATCCATTAGCTAGCTGGGCAAGAGGCAACTGACCTAAACCTGGCTGTTAGACCACAAAAAGAACATCAGCATTTAAACATCCATAACTATTTTTGAATAAAGCTGCTCATTCTAGGAACAAAAGGCAACGACAGATCTGTTACTCAGAATGACTTCTCACAGTAGCAAGCAATCATAATTTATTGCAAACCCCTCATGCCTTCCTCACGCAGCTGCTTACACCATGAGGCTTTATATGAGATGTCTGGACATAATAAACGCAGCAGTGTTGTTGAATCTTAAATATATATAATCCCTATCCCCATTACGCCTCTGACATACATCCATTATGCCTTTACCTTCCAACAGTTTCAAGTGTTCAAGGACGGGATGGACAGGGCTTTAAGCAACATAATCTAGTGGAAGATGTTCCTGCCCGTGGCAGGTGGGGTGGACTAGATGATCTTTAAAATTCCCTTCTGACCCTCTGATTCTACCTGAGCAGAACACAAGATTTTTGAATCCTTCAAAGGCATGTTCCTGCTGTGTAGAAGTGCAGCATTATCATTCCCAGAGCGCAGATTTCTCTTTTAGGGTCGCAGGTGTGCACATAATTGCTTCATTTATCTGTATGGATTTCAGTTTAACCCAACACTTTCCACTGTGTTCATGTTAATTCAAATCAGGAGTATCACATGATCTGGTGGACAAGCATACTTATTAGTGATTACACTAATCCTAACAAATTAAAGCGTAAAACACACATACGAAATAAGGTACAAAACCAAGCAAGGACACAGAATGACAGTAAAAATAATACTGTGACGTTCACAGAAATTTGTAAAATTCCCTCTGCATAAAATTTGTCAGAAGTCTCAACTGCTACCATGTTTTCTGCAATACCAAAAGATAACAAACTGCTAGAGTTCCTATTCCAATAAGCTAAAGGTACATAAAGTGCACACAACTACTAGAGATAGATTACATTAGAATAAATGAAAAATTAAATGCTCCACTGCCAAAATCTAATGATTTTGTGATCAGTCTGGAGCAAATGTATGACTGAAACAAATGATTCGTACAATATTAAGAAATGAAACAAATTAAAACATCAGTGAATACCCAACTGTGGGCTCAGAGATGTTTCATTTGAAATAATCTATTGTAATCTTAAATAACTTCATTCTGGGCTCCCTTATTAAACCATTTCATTTGCATGTCTGCTTTAACTTCATTACAAGCAGATTTACTGCACTGCATATCAGCCAGCATCCCTGAACTGATCCCTACTTGTGAAATTATTTTGTGTAATTTCACACTGATTTTTATGCTTGTCCATCAAATCATAGCAAACTTTCTGCAACTTTTTTTAACTCTTGCTTTTCACTGAATTTCTGAGGGAAAAAAAAATAAGCCCTCTCTTTATAGAAATTCTCACCCACTGGGAAACACATATACAAAAAAGACCCAAAGTAAGTAAAGGCTTGGTGTGTTGATAACTGTTCATTTATTATTATACAGCCTTCATGACTATGGCTGTGAGAGAGAAACATTTATTGCAAGAGAAGCAAAAAGAGACTTCTAATCACACTGATGCCTTTTCCTGATCTTAAAATTAAGAGAGCTGAACACAGTTAAGAGGGAAAAGGGTTTTACCTCGGTATTTATTTAAGGATCCTCATGTGTGCCGAAATGCACATCGAAATGCACCCTGAAATGCCCACAGAAGAAATGGCCACTGACGATGTGTTGAGTATACAATTATAGGCCTTGCAAAAATCAGCATATCTATCAAAGATTCCCCAATGAGGGACTCCAGCGACACCCCCATCTGAGGAACCTTCCCCCTGGATGGGCCTGTCTTTGTTTACAGAATGTGCTCTGGAGAGGACCTTGGTGTCTGGGGTTTCCAGAATGTTTGGCTTAACGGGATACTGGGTCTAAGGGAAGTTATCAAACTTAAAGAATTATAACTATGTAGGCTAAAAGCACTAAGAATACATAAAAGCTATATAAAAGAGTGTATAAAAGGGGTATAAAAGAAAAAGCAAAAAGCATCATGGCATCAACACAACTAAATTTACTGCTATAGACAAAAATATGTTTTTTAAAATCAAATTGCTGCAGTCTCCATTTGAAGAATTTGTGCTCAGTTTCCCTTTTCTGAGCATTTATGCTGTTCTCTAATCTGGCTACTGAGTATCAAGGGATTTTTCTTCTGAACATTCAAAAATAAAATTTCTCCTCAGACTCATTTTAGCTCATTTCTCCTTTAATGACAATTCTTGTTACTTCACTTTTCATACACCCACACAATTTTTTGAAAGACTTTCAAATCTTGTAGAGTACTGATTCTGCTGAACAAAATATCCACTGCTGTTTGACAGGCTGTGTAATCATTGCAAACTCCACAAAAGCACTCCCATCTCTCACACAGGTTATTTTTTTTCAGTCTAGCAGGGTAAGAATTTTTTCTTGCTTTTCTGTTTTTTTTTTTTTTTCTGGGCAAAGCAATAACCATTCTCCAGAGAGCTTCTCTTTCACTTGATGACTGTGATTACACTGTTTGAACTTTCAGTATAGTAACTAAATCACCACTACCTCAGCAGATCAAGCAGTAGCAGAGAGAGAATCACAGAACCATTTAGGTTGGAAGAGACCACCAAGATCACCAAGTCCAACCACAAACCTCACACTGCCAAGTCCCACTGGGCCCTGTCCCTAAGTGGGGTGGCAGCTTGCAGGACCAAAACCTGAACCAGCTCCACTCCTTTGCCAAGCCAGCACCTGCTGACCATCCGTCTGTTGAACTTCACAGTTATTAATTTTCCCTCCCACTTATTTCCTTAATGCCTGGGAGATTTTGCTTTACATTTGCTGAGATCAGTTCATTAAAATACTAATTTCAAGTGGCAATTATCTGCTGGTGAGCACTGCTGGTGGAACCAGTGGTAGCACTGATACACTCTCAGCTGCAGGAAAGTTCACAGATGCTCAGGTCCCGGGAAGTGGAAGAGGAGGTTGAAGATTCATTAAGTGACTGACAGATAGGAAATACAGCAGAATTTTACATCTCATACCTGTTTATTTCTGCTTTTGTTTCTCCTAGATGGCACATATGAAAGCTTTTTTTTTGAAATCCAAAACAAGAAAAAGTCATTGGCTCTGAAAATCTCTTTGATTCTCATAGCAAATTATATAAGCAGGTAAGAATTTTGCCTTTGTAAAGCATAATTATGTTTTAGATGACCACAATATCATCTAGGGGTGTGAAATGTTTCAAATACTGCAGAGTAAATAACAGCTAGACAGAAACACACCTGAAAGGGTAACGAGTGAGTGGAAGAGCAGCGTTTGTGGAAAGCTTAAGATTAGCACAACAGAACAGCTAATGCTTAAGTAAGAAGAGTAAACAAATGGCATTTAGCAAGGTTTTGGGCTCCTGAAAAATTGGTGACTCTATCTGGAAGGAAAGCAAGAGGATGCAGAAGGCATTGAGTAAATGCATTGAAGGTGCCCACAGCCCAGGCAAACTTTCAACCCCTTTTGATGTAATAAGGAAAACACAGTCTGGCTGAGGAAAAGAACTTCCAGTATTTCAGTACTGTTTGTTTCAAAGCCCTGTGCTGCACATTACTACCAAGGATGTCATGGGCTGGAGTCTAAGACAGTTGCATAGAGGCTACTGGCAGAACATTTGGGATTTATGACTGGTCTCAGGCTCTCCAGCATCATTCCTCATTTTCTACCCTGTATTCTATGTGCACACGGCAGAGTGCTACTCTAACATATAAGCAGCTGCTCTATTTTGCATGGGAACTACATTTTAGATGCTGAGAGTCACAGTATTGTTTGTCATTTGAACTCAAGTAACAGAAGTTTTTAAGCTCTCTGGTGACTTCTGAAATTCTGCTCTTCTGCCCTGAATCTTGGTAAATGCCCAGAAATTTTTCTTCTTTAACAGAAACTAGCAGGAGTTTTGCTCTATCTAGGCAACTTTAAAAAATATATTGAATTAAAGGGGAATGGGATAAAGTGCCTAAATCTGTGAAATACCATGGTATTTCTAGAATATGTTCCACAAACGTGCTAACAATAGTCAGAGTTTTCAGATACAGGTTTTTATATTCAGGTTCTTAAAATCTTTGCATTCCTCAACAACAGCTAAGCTAAAGAATGAGAAAAGCAGTTGAAATAGCAGTTATTACCTGCACTGCGTTCAGCTGTGTCTATTTAAAAGCTACTGTTCTCATGGCTGTGCATATACACACCAGCAAAAATTATCTAGTGAAACACTTCTTCTGTGGGAAAACACTGCTGCAGCATGTGGTAATGTCAGGCACTTTATAATAAACAAAAGCAGGAAAAACATAGAAGACTATTTTCCCTCTGAAACAGGTATGTAAATTACAGCCCTAGTCAATCACATAAATAATTAGCCTTCGTAGAATTTAGTTTTCAAATCCAAGTAAGGTCAATCTCTTCTTTTTGCTTGATTTGAAATGGATCTAAACTTGGTGCATGTAGTTGCTTTCACATTCACCTACTATAAATTTGCTGCTAGTACTCTGGCCATTCTGCATTATTCTTTTAGTTCAGGTACACCTTGCAATGTATGAACTGAAGGATGGTGATACTGTAGTTAAAGAAAGCAAACGAGAACGTGAAGTCTCTAGCAGAACCTATCTCCTTCCTTCCTAAAATAGCGATGATAATTTTTTCATTCTCTAAGCAAGTTTCAGGACTTGGTAACAGCCGGCAAACTACTTTGAGACCTCTGGGCCTCAATTTAAGCAAAAGCTCTTCTCTCTCTCCCAAAAAGACAATGTATGCATTTGGTCAGTGACTTCCACACTACTGTGTTCAGCCAATCATTGCATTTTAAGGTGCTTTGCTGCTTTCACATATTTCAGCGACAGCTGGTTTTATTCGATGGCTGTATATTTACTACTTTCAAACTGTATCCACTGTCTCAGAAATACATCCTGCATTTACAGAAAACAGCTAAAAGAGACAAAAACTCCAGTCTAATTTGGGCCCATTTTGCATACAGCACACAAGCAATATGAAGTTCATCTTCCTGGCTTCTACAAAACCCTCGGATAATCCAGACCCCCAAACAGAGGAAAGAAGGTAGCAGTAGAGAAAAAGAATGCCAAGCTTATTTTTAAAAAGTCAAACCAAAGCAGTTGCAACTCGGCAAAACAAGTCTTTTCAATAATCTGTTATGTAATATAAAGTCACATTGTGTTTCACCTGAATATTTCCATTGTAGAATCACAGAATGGACTGGGTTGAAAAAGACCTTAAATATCATCCTCCTTGCTGTGGGCAGGGACCCCTTCTACTAGGTCAGGTTGCTCAGAGCCTCATCCAACCTGCCTTGAACACTTCCAGAGATGAGGAATCCACAACTTCTCTGGGCAACCTTTTCCAGCGCCCCACCACCCTCACAGTAATGAATTTGTTCCTAATATGTAATCCAATCCTATCCTATTTCAGTTTGAAGGCATTCCCCCTTGTCCTGTCCCTACATGGTCTTGTAATAAGTTTCTCCATCTTTCTTGTAGGGTCCCTTCAGGCACTGGAAGGCCACAATTAGGCCACCCCAAAGCCTTCTCTTTTCTAGGCTGAACAATCCCAATTCTCAAGTCTTTTTTCATAGGAGAGGTGCTCCATTCCTCTAACCATCTTGTTGGCTATGAAGAAAAACTCCTGATTTTTGAGAAAAAAATTACACAACATGAAATGCGAGTTAACAGAAGATGCTACTGAAAGAAATACAGGTTTATTTGCCTTAATTTTATATGGTATTTATCTCTGAAATGCTCCCATATCTTAAGGTCCTCTTAGCTTTGTTTGCTTAGTGAACAGTAGCAAACCAAGAGGGAGCAGTCACCTGTTCTTTCAGAGTCTTTCTGAGAGCAGATCTATGTGATTTGTACCTGGGATCACACATACTCACGAAACCTGCTGTGGAATAGGGTCCCTGCCCCTAGACAAGACCATCCTACTTGTCCTGTGCTGTTGCCTTCCTTCCATCTTTACCACAACCTGATTTCAGCTGTAACTGCTTTCCATGTAATCCCCAAAAGCAGATAGATAGATTCATATATTCAGCATCGTATCCTCTCAGAATTTTACATTAAGAACTATGGGCTGAACAACACAATGCACTGAATTGCATGCTATATATCATAAAATCTGTCTCACCTGAAGAAAGGCTAAACAAATATAAGTGTTTTTGCATAAATCCCAAAGAAATACATTCCCTGACTGATGACTCAAACACAATTAGTTGCTGCTTGCAGAAGGTAAACTAGTACCTGCTAAAAGCCATAAAAATCACTTTTGATGGTATGACATGCATTAAGACCTACTTCTGCTTCAAGAGAGACATAAAGACAAGTAACAATGTAATTTCTGATCTATGTAATTTCTGTTTAAAAAAGTGTGTAATACTTTTTCTTCTCAATTTAAGGTGAGGGGAGCCAATCAAGCTGGAGTAATAAGCCTGCTTCTATGCTAGTAACATCAGTACTGGGAAATGCTTAGCAAGCACAGCTCACTAAAACTGTGTTTGACGGTTGTTTTAATGGCAGCTGCCACAAGATTATAACTTGGTATGAATACAGATCTCAAATATTACCTTTTCAGTGAGCACTTTCAGTTCTCAAGACAAGAAAGAAGAAGCAAATGACAAAAAGAGCCAGGGTAGAAAAAGACTAAAGCGTGAGAGAAAAAGGGCAAAGCAACCTACATCTGACACTCAGTGTGGGGTTTCCTACAGCATGATGTTTGTATTTAACACCAGCAACGGCTGCTGCGATTACCTGCTTGGCTCATTACATGTTTCTAATCCACTGTCAGGATCCAGAAGCAGAGTTAGTGAGGTTTAGCATTTTGAGCAGTGGCCAAACTTCACGTTATGCAGACATACTTGCAGCATCAGGGTAAAACAAGATGCTAATGAACCTGGGATGTAAAGCATTAGTGGACTGGGTTTTTATCCTGCTCCCATCTCTCTCAGGCACCTTGTAGCCACTACTATCAATAATACCGCGCTGTATAACCGAAAAGCAATATAAGCAAGCTGAGGTAATGGAGTTACTATTAAGCAATTGAATTCTACCTTTTCACTTTCATTTTTTAAAGGCAATTTCTGTTTTTTCCCAACAGGACATTCAGCAATTTTAAACTAACTCATTCCCCTTCATCATCTCTGCTCCCAGCACCACACAGAAAGTAGCTATTGAGTGTAGAGATGGGGTAACTTTACAAGAGCTTGGGAGCTGAAAGGACCCAAGCAGCAGATGGGAAGAACAGTAGCAGCCACTTACAAAAGGAATCCCGTTTTATTCTTTCCCCTGGGGTCTCTGCCAGCCATGCTGTGCACACTGTGCTGCATGTGCATGCTGGGCAACACTCTTGGGGCAGAATCTTCATATGCAGTAAAATGTGTGTCAGCCTCAAAGGGACTGTAACATTTTACATGAAGCTCTAAGCCTATTTTTTTTTCCTAAATATGTGTAACAGTGTAGGAGGAATGTCTGAATCTAAAGATCTATACAATGCACCTACAAAAATGGGTCCGTGGAGGAAAAAAAGTGTTACAAATGGACTACTGCTATCAACCACCACTTGAAGGTCACTTGACACAACTGACTTCCTATTAAATGTGGTTACCCTGGCAAGCAGGAGTTTAAAAAAAAAATAGAGATGGCACTGTATTACCTGTTGCCCATAGCACTCTGGTATTGTTTTTCAATTGACTGCTTAGTGTCCTGCCTTATCTTCTTGTTTCTCTGTTAGAGTGTAAATTCCCTTTTGTGGAAATTTAATAAGGCATCTAAAGTCAGTCATGCAATTCCTGTGATGGATATTCACGTTTCATTGAACAAACTCACAGTATGTGTAACTTCATGCAGCAGCATGTGATGCTGAGGATGTTTAGAAATTGGATTTATTTTAAAATAATCTCTAATGCTGAAGAGAGCTTATTGTCACAGCAGGCAATTGTGGAGCATTGAGAGAACTTTGCTGGTTAAGGAGGAATAAGTGAGCAGCGTGAATAGGAAAACCTAGAATTCAATATGTTTTGAAATTCAAAAGCTTTAGTGAAACCATAAAGAGACAATGCTATTGCAGGGGAATTACAGTTTAAAGATTACAGCAAGACCCAAGTGTATTTCATATTGGGATTTCCATTCCTGCCTAAAATGCTTGAAAGGTTTGTGATCTCTGAGTGCCAAGGAACCCAAGAATAAAAAAAAAAATAGTTTTTTTTTGCTTTGTTTTGAGACCTAAGGGGCAAGAGAGATACAAAAGACCAAATATCTAGCTTTAACAAACTGGTTAAAAATACCAAAACATTCCTGAAAAATAGGAAGTCACATCATAGATTAATATGAAACTTGCAATTTCCAGGCCGTCTCTACTTCAGCAGCAGGGTAGTCAGGACAGACTGACAGAAGAGAGAGATACAGACTGACAGATGAACAAGGACCTTGGGGCCTGAGTCATGAATTCATTGACTTGCTACAGTGTGGAGCACCAGGCTCTGGCTAACTCATGCTGAACCAGCAAGCAGCAAACCCCAGCCAGGAAGAGATATCATCAACACAGAAGATACATGGTTTGACCCTTGGTCATGCCTGCAGTTCAGCGTTCCATGGGCAATTTGCCCACGCTTCTTTGTTCAAAATGGTTGCAGACTATAGCACTTGTGTTTCTCGTACTTCAGGAGAGCTTAGGTTAATAAAGGAAAACAAGCTCACGAGTACTGAGCACACTCCAGCTGACTGAATAATCTCTTCACTATCAATTCAAATGGGATGTCTTCCCTTCAGCACAGGAAGGTTCTGCAGTCATACAAGTGCCTTGTATGACTGATGCAATAGAAATACCAAAAGAATAAGTTAAATTTTGACACTTCACTAAAAACCATTTCACTAATGATGACGGTGATTTGGCACATCTGGAAGAAAGGAGAAAAGAACTGACATACAAGGAGCTTTTCTTGCTTGGGAAGCTCTTCCCAAGATCTGTACATGACTCATAACCTGCTAGCATGCTGCCAAAAAGCAAATCAGAGGATGGCACTCTATAGCCCAAGGGACACACACCTCACGTCATTTTTCCTTCCCATAAGAGCAGGCAAAGTAGGAAAAAAAAAATAAAACAGTACTTCTCTCCTGCACAGTTCAAGCTGCACAGTTTTGGAAACAGTGGAGTCCTCTGTGACCTAGGTTTGTCTGTGATGTGAGCGAACTGAAGAGGCAATAAAATGTCTAAGAGAAGGATGAGAGAACAGATGAACACACGCTACCAAACTCAGTGTCTAACAACAAATGATTCAACATAAGAGACTGAATCAAGGCTCTGACATTTCAGCAGTCCTCCATTGTAGAAACTCAGGATGGTTGTTTATTGACTCAATTAAAATCTTAATAGATGAATGACAACCTTGTTTCTATGACAAGGCATTGACATTTCTAGGGAGAGGAAGTTTTAGTACTTAATATTACTTGTGTTTACATTGTAGTATACTGTGGATACTGAAATGCTGCTAGCAGGAGAATTTCTCGGCTTCTTGCACTAATTCCGTGAGAATTTTTCCTTTACCACACAAGTTATGAAAACAGTAAGATAAGTTTTGTAAATAACACTCACATCTGGTGTTTTTGTTAAGTTCTGTTTAGAGTACATTGAATAAATAGTTTAAAGTGGGTGTCTAGGACTTTGACCAATCCTCCTAGGAGAAGTGTGAACACTGTCCAATGGTTTTATGGAACTAGGATATATAAATGGTATTGTAAATTAATAAATAATTCATTCTCTCGCTAAACGTCCGTGTTGTTGCATCTCTCAGTCCCTGCTAATTCAGCCACATTATACCAACGAAATTGCCAAAGTTAACACAAAAGACTCATCTTAGACAGAAAAGAAATGTTACCTGAAGAGATTATTTAAGGAAATATGATGGTGCTCTTCATCATAACCCATGTCCTCATACTGAAACAGCAACTATGACTCTTCAGCCTGATTCAGTGAAGTACACAATTTAGAAGCTTTAGGGACAGCTTTTATTTACATTTTTATATTCGACTTCATTTTGCTCTACACATTCAGCTGTTTAACCAGTCAGGACATTCAGATTTTCCTTCTCCACCAGTTTAACTTTTTGATTGCCGTATATAATAAAACACTATCAATGTTCAAGATGCAAATGCCTAGTTTAGAAAAAACATGCAACATCCAAACTGCTTTTGATAATGTAAGAAAAAAGAAGTAGAAAACCATGTAAACTAGAGCTCTGCAGAACTCCGAAGTATTGGCACAAAAAGGGCTTGGGGAGAGTCTCTATGGCCTCCTAACAGCTTGAGAAGCTTAAACAAATAATTTGTCCTCACAGTTCTCAGTGCAGGATTGTGTATCCCAAAACTCACATCCCAACTATGCACCCTTTGAGTTAAAATGGAGCCAAATAACTAGGAGAAACCTATTAAGAGCAACAGAAAGAAATATTAGGGAACGAGCTCTCTCTTGTCTCATGTTTAATGCCTTGAAGGTCTCTTATCTAATCAGTGTACTAGAATATCCTTTACCAGCCCAGCAGATTTTAAGGCAATGTCCTATATAACCAGAACAGAAAGAGTGGCCACAGAAATTCTTCATGTAAACCTTTTGTTTCACAAAGCATCTAGCAGGGGTGCCAGTCTCTGAAAGGCATTGTGCTTTTCATTGTAGTTCTCTGTCAAATTAATCCACGTGAATATAGATATCCTAGCCTAAAATACTGTGCATACTCCAAAATCATGTACAGAATGTATTAATGCACTGTAATCACAGAAGTTCATCTGCATCAACACATCTTGTTGAATACCCAAGTCGCAGACAAGTCTCTGTAGGGTGTATGTGAACAGGCTTCCACTGAATTACAAGGTAAAAATGTATCAATAAGCCTAATTCTTTTCTATATTCAGTAGTAAAGGTGTCACTGTTATCAACTGCTGCCATGTTTTAAGTACAGAAGTCAATACACAACAGGCATTTTCAAAAAAGAAAAAAAAGGAAAAAGGAAAGAAGAAACGGAAAAACAGGAAAATGGGAAAAAAGGAAAAAAGAAAACAAGAAAAGAAGAGAAAAAGTTTCCCAAACCAAAGAAAGATTTACCAGAAAAATATAAAAAGCCACCAAAACCAGAGAAAATGAAACAGAGAGAGACAAAAAGGAGAACCATTAAGAAAGACAAAGCAATTTATAAAGCAAGAAAAAATAACATTCAAATCAAGCTATGCTGCTTTTCAACATAATAGTCAGAATATTATGCCTTCTCTTCAGGAAGTCTTAAGAGAAGCTAACCCTCATAACTCAAATTTGGCAAGTTAGATAGTTCATGTTCTTCATATGAAAAGAGAGCTCTGTTTGTACACGCATGGGGTATTTATGATACCACTTGTAGCATCTGTGGCTGAAGGTAAACAGTTGCTATGTTACAAGCAGCGCTTCCAAAATGTAGCAATTCCTTAAACATCAGTGGAGCAAGCACAGCCATCTCCAGCCCTTTACACTTAGCAGACCAAGCTGAAGACAAAGCTTTTTTTGTTTCTTCTGTGGGGTTCAAAAAGAAAAAGGCATTGAGAGTAGCTGGAGATAGCTGCAGTGACCCTTGGGAAAGAGCTGGAAATGCCAGAAATGAGAAGATCCTGCGGGAGCTCCAGTGAGCAGCAGAGGAGCCATCCTGATGCACTGACTACGTTCAACACAGAAGAAAATACAGTGCACACAAAATAAAAGGCAGCAGCAGACCTTCCTTGACCAACAAAAAGAGCAGTGGTATAAACACAGGGAGGCAACTTCCTACAAATACAGAGAAGTACACAAGCCATGCCCCAACACCCACTGAGGCAAACAAGTTTTGCACAGAGAACTGATGCCATTTTTATCTCCTGTCAACCACAAATATCACCGCTTTAACTTCCTCTTCCAAAACCAAGAATTAGCACTGGAAAATTGCTTCAGTGGTGAAGAAAAGCATGCTATCTTCTACTCAGACTCACAATATAGACACCATCTTCCTGCATTTTTACCATTGCAGATATATTAAAAAATGGTTCTGGAAAATACAGAGAGAAAAATGGCTTTTTTCTACTCCTCTCATATTTTAAGATGATTTTTAAAAAAAGCTGAAGCTGAAATGTGTGGTACTAAGAAAACCCACAACTTAATAAACAAAAGAAGAATGAAAGTGTGCTCCTTTTCTGAAAACTAGAGTTCTTAGCTGTTTATACAAGGTGCTATATGGTCTCAATTATATCCTGCGCCAGATAGCCACATCTTTTCTTTGGTGTCTCCCAATGTTTAAGTGGTTTGGTTTAATTTCTTAGATCCCTGCAAATGCTCCAGTTTCTTTCTCTAGTGCTTTTGCTTGATAGAGACTAGTTATTACACCTTTCCCAGGACTGCAGTGTGAGGGCTGTAGCAGCAGGGCTGGCTCCTGAGACCCTGTAATTCCTTAGGCATTCATTTGTCACAAGCTTCAACCTTGTGCATAAGGGGACAACTTAGAGTTCAAACAATCTCTCAACTTTTCAAGGAGTCTAGACTCTCTACCTAATGAAGTAACATTAAAAAAAAAATCTCTGAAACAACAGATGCTGGCATGCTCTACTGCACTTCAAGTTCTTTGCCATATTTCAGTATTCCTTGGGGCTAGGTCAGGGGTTCAACACACAGCTTTTCTTGAGAAAAGGGCACCGATTTCCCCTTTTTAAGGCAATCTGTTCCCTTTTTTTCTCCTCTCCAAACCTTGCTACTTCAAGCACTTTTGTTTTATAACCCCCTCCTCTTCACCTCGGGACTCTTCCATCAGCCTCCTTAGGTCAGACAAGTCCCACCAGCTGATCTGTTGCTAAGTTACTACTCCTCTGTGTTTCAAACTCAAAAAAATGATCTGTCTGGGGCAACAGCCAACATTTTGTAAAATATTACTCTAAATACATGTTCACTGTAGTTAAAATGACCTGTTATTTTTGCTCTCTGGCATTGCAGATACTCTCCCTCTTCTCCCTGGTAGATTTTATAACAATACAGGAACAAAAGACTGCCAAGAAAGAAACCAAGCTCCATGTAAACAGGCTTGTTGTAGACTCTGTTCCCAGCACTGAAGAGAAGTCCCATGCTGCACAACTGAACCCAAAGCCCACCCTCTCCCTCCCATTTTAAGAGCATGAAACAAACCTGGAGAACATGTTCAGAGCAGGTGCTTCTGTTTTACATGAAGCTAGTCGTGCCAGCTGCATTTTGCTGTAGCAAATGGGTGGACTTGTATGGATGGATTTGTTCAGATGCTTCCATCAGAACTCAAATCCACTACATTTTGACCTTACATAGCATCTTTCAAATTTCCCAAATCTTACATCTTTTTTCCTCAAAATCTGCAGTTACAGCCTGATTCTTATTTCCCAGTTATTGGTTTTAAGCCCCACTAATTCCCCCATCTCATCTGAATTATTAGAGTCCCTGAGCATCCACAAGTGGCGTATCCAGAAATTAAGAAAAAATGAGACAATTTTTTTTCCTCTCCCTTGATTCCTGCAGGCAAAAACTGTCTACAACAGGAGATTTGATGAGCACCACACTCATGTCTCAGTCTGTGTTCTTAGAGAGGTTGTTAGTGGTTCCAGACCGTGACAAAACATTTTTCAAACTCCTTCCTATGTCCAGCCATGAATTTTACAACTGCAATACAAAATGCTGGGCTGCTTTTGTTTTGGATTTCTCCCTTTTTTTCCTTGCTTGGGATGGCAAGAACGTTGGCTGCCAGCTTACCTTGCAGATACACCACCCAACAGTTATTCCTCACAAAGCTGGTACCTTCTTTTCTCCAACTAACCACATGGAATAACTCATAAAACAAAGACAAAAGGCTGCTTGTTAAAGATCTGTGGCAAAAATCTTGCTTCTGCCCTCTCTACCAAATAAGTTAATAGGAGTTTTTCAACTGTCTTCAGCAGGAATTTGATATCACTCCTACAGCATCAGGAGATGGTTTTAGTAGACAATTTAGGAGAAAATATTATCAAGCCCTTAAAAAAATGACAACTTAAAAGGAATAGAAAATTAATTTAGCAGTAAGCTGGGCCATGATATAAGTGCAAGATTCAAAAGTGAGTATCTTTACTGTAGAAACTATTTCCAACAGCCTCATTTTCAACAGATAGTATTATATTCTTGCATTTTACAGTGCAAGTGTTTGCAAGATAAAAGACTACTGATAGTGAATAAAGGCATGAAAACTCTGGTCTCAACAGTGTTAAAAATAATCTAGCTGATAGAGATACACAAAAGCAACTTAAAATAGCTAAAAAAGATGGAAGGACACAGAATGAACTTGCACGTGAAATTGTTTCGAGAATGTTGTTCCAGAGGCCATTTTTGTCTGGAAAGCAGTTCTTGTCATCTGTTAGACCACAGAGGGGACTGACCAGCAAGCACAATTGCTCCCTTCCCACATGTACATCCACATTTCCCACCAAGAGGACTTCCAGAGACCCTGCCTGGGAATCCAGACTGAGACACACCCTGCAGGTATCTGCCCTTTAATGTAAGTACAGCCTCTATCTATTTTTCAGGTGCTGTCTCACAAGAGACTCTTATTCTGGAAGCCATGTGTTTGTCACTAATGTCTTCACAGTTGTAGAAGGGAATGAGGTCTGGAGGCTGCCTGGAAAACCATTTATTACCCAGAAGCAAAGGGCCATGAGGCACTGTGTGCATCCAAGCACACCGCCACTGCCATCAGCAGGAACTGCGTGCCAGGTGGGAATTTAGGTCAAGGCTTTTTTCCCTATTAGTGGTGTTAGGATTCTTCAAGATCAACAAGGTGATGACATTAAAAAGGATAGTAGGGAGCAGCAAAGTGTGTGTGATTTATGAGCTTAAACTGAGTGCAAAGTCTGCTCTCCTTCTGAAAACAAATTCCTTTCTGTATTTATATTGTGGCATTCAACACACTGCATTATGTCTCTGCTGTACCTGTGCTTCCACCTCTCAAAATCCCACCTCAGTTAGCACTGAAAAACAACAATGAAATTGCAATAAAGCATTAAAAATAAGGAAGAATTAAAAAAAAAACTGTCAGGATTTTCACTGAGAAGAGATAAAAGTTCCACAAGGGACCTTACTATTGCTATCAATTCTTATGCTGAAAGCTGCAAGTTAACACAGTAAGGAGTGATACTATATAACCCTAAAATAGAAAGCTCTCGCTAAGCAGCAATTACAGCTTAAAGATGTTGAACGTTTGTGACTGTGCACACAACCCTTGACTGTATTATATTCTTTGGGGCAGATCCTTAGCGATTTGGAGTCCTGAAATCAAATGATGTCATCTGAGGAGCTGCCTTAAGAGAGTCTGACACTTTTATTAAACTGAGAATACCAATGCACTTATTTACTTCTGTACCTCTTGACTAGAACTCCAATTATTATTCAGGGATTTACTGGACTATATTCATGGCTACTGATTGTTCAGAGTGTTATTTTAACTGATTTTAAACTGAGATACATAACACAACTTCTACAAGCGGTTGCATAACCCACTGTCCCAACACATCACTATTTTCATGACTGGTTACATTAATTCCTTGATGCACAGGCTGCTAATTCTGACACAGTGGAATAACATTCACATTTCCAGTAAGATTTTTTGTTCTCTGTGAAAAATGCACTTGTATCCCAAATTACTCTATATCAGGGGAAAACAACGAGAAACAAATGGAATGACTCTATGAAAGACTGGTGTGTGTGTCTTCTCGGGGGCAACCAGTCTCAGAGCTGCAGTCAAACACATGCCTTGTGTTTAGTTCCATACGTTTTGATCAACTGAAGTTGCTTCAAAGCTCTGTTCACATTCTCTTCTGATCTCAGATTATCTTTGCATTCAGCCTATATCACACACTCAGAGTCCCCTCTTACCAAAGTATCAATTCAGTGTACTGAGAGGAAAAGTGGCACCCTAGTTAAGTAGCTACTCTCTCTTTTTCTCAATATTCAAAGGAACTGCAAGTGTTATCTGATGTAAAGCAGTCTAAACTAAGCTCCTGCTTCGTCTACAATCAAGGCCGCTTAGAACTTCACAATCAATGTGACGCAGCCACAGACAGGCATGGGAGTGTCACTCCTGCACAGAACATCTATATCAGCTTCCTGAATGCTTATGTATCACAGTCCAAAACACAGCCAACATGCTCTCCCTGTCCAGCTGGTGACTGGACATAGGAGATTATCACAGCATTCCCAAAGCCTACAAATAGAGCATGAGGTTTGCCTCAATTCCCCAAAACGAAACTGCCTCATTTCCCTAAAAGCACTACAGAGTAGTGAAACCCCTTCCAAACCTAAAGAGCAGTAAAATCCAGGTAAGGGTAGATAGACATGAAACACTGAATCCTACAGGGAACAATTTAGCAACTGTTAAAGGAAGAAGTGGGAATTAAAAGCCACTCTCCCATTTTGAGGTTAGGAGAGATGAAATTGTAGCTCCCAGGGTGACTTCCTGCAGAATACTCTGGCTACCTCTATGCCTACTTTGATGTGCAAGGGAAGCTGCATTTTCCACTTCTCTCATGGACTGAAGCAATTTCTATTCAGCACACCACAGTCCAATTCAGCTTTGCTAAAGCAAGCAGTTGAAGAAAAGTGCAAAGCTAAAGAGGTGCATGTATGTGTGAAGCACAAATTCACCCTCACGTCCTACTTTTCAGCAACAAAGCATAGACCTGTCCTGCACTTCTTCACCACCAGCTCTTTAAAGCAAAACACTGGACTCCGAACAAAGCCCCTCTGTTAAATAACAATCCAACAGGTACAGGCCCCTCATTCCATGCTTTCTCCATTAAAATGCAAATCTCTGCCTTGACACAATGACACTCAAAATGGAATCTGTTCAAGTAATGCTGCACCACAGAGCTTGTGTCATCTACTGATAATGACTGCTTTTGCAACTCTTTTGATTGCTTTCATGTTTGTAATTTTGTGGAAACTTTTTCTTCAGGAGGGAATAATTTTTAATATAGTCTTAAAAAGAAAGACATATACTACAGGATGTGAGCTCAATTAAGTTTTCTGATCTAAAGCAATAAATTCCATGATAAATTAACAGAAACAATAAGATAAGTAGCAAAATATGATTAATAGGAGGATTCTAGCCAATAGGTTTTTCTAATCTGGGGATCAGACAGTTGCATAAAAATTGCAGACAAGAAGAAATAATGACAGAGTTAAAATCACAACAATGGTAATATATAATAAACTATGTATTTCGAAAGATTATGTTACAACTGAAACTTTGCACCAGAATTTATTGATCAAAAAAATGGCTATAAAAGACATCAAAAGATGTCTATAAAGTTATCTTTCACTTCTTGTTCTTGTACATATGGAAATCAGAAAAGCCCCAGATCTTAAACTACACAGCAAACTGGCCCAGCTGGAGAATTTACATAGTTACCTGAATAAAGCAGGAAGAAACTTTAACCACAGGTCTCCTGTGGTTAAAGACACAGTACTTTATGAAAATCCACAGCTAGCACTCATTTCTAGATAACTGTCAAAGAACATTGCTGTAAATACTGAACTGGTATCTTAAAAGAGGAGGCATAATTCTGCTCTGCTCTTTGAAATTTAAATGCTGTTAAGTGTCTTTGCTTCTTTTTAGTTTGAAGATCAAGTAATCACCTTTATGAAGGTAAAACCATACAGGAAACTTCTGCTGTTGGAGCATCAGAAACAAAGAATATTAGTGAGTCTGAATCCACTTTCCTTGTCCATCCAACAAGTCAGTCAAGGGCCAACATCAGAAAGGGTTTGATATAAGCTCCAGTTGCACATCCTTTATGTGGCAGCCTGATGTGCCCTATCAGACACCTGTGTACTACTCACCTTTACACTATTACTGCTCAGCAACTCGTCTGGCATCCCAGGGCAAACAAACTATCTTAGAACATTTAATTCCACTACAGAACCAAAATAAACAGACTGCTTCAAACCAGTTCCAACAGTGGACATAAATACCTCTGACACTCTCTGTATCAACTATTTCTAGCTCAAGAGATTTCCTGTTTCCCTCTACTTATTAACCCACCATGACTTTCTCTTCCAAGTACTAACCCAACCTCCCACTGACCTAAGGGACACACTTTTAAACTCTGAGCGTTCACAACACCCTGTGGGAATAATTTTCAGAAGTACAATACCAGCTCTGTGAAAAACAATGTTTGCAACTCAGCTCTTGCCAGTTCCACCCAATGCTCCCTAGCTCCTGCACCAGAGAGATGCTGATGGAGGGATGTCCACCCACTCCCTGCCCCTCAACATGCCTCTATCCCCCACCTACAGATGCATTGCTGAAAAACACTACTTATGTAAAACAAGGTCTTCCAAAAACATGTATTCTGACAAAACTGCATCAGTACCGCCCCAATAATTTTACCTGTACTCGCTGTTTTTACTGTGATTAAAAATTAATTAAAAGATCTGGCTCAGTGCTCATGTAATAGTACCTCCTTTTCCAAAATAAACTACAAACTCTTTAGCTGACACAAATATCCTGCCCTGAGAGATGTGACTTTCCTAAGTAAATTGCACCAAGCAATAAAAAGATCCGTAACAATACTACTATGTGCTAAAACCTCTTCTCGACAGAACTGTCAAGTTCTTGACAGAACTGTATTTTATTCATGTGAACTTCAAAAAAAAGTCATAAAAATCCTTCTGGCTGTTTCTGAATTATAAAACATTAAAATGCAAACAACACTCTTCAGTTCTATCCACATTAAAAATTCCTGCTCAGAAGATGTAATAAATTATTTTCCCAGCACCTGGATTACAAAGCAACTTTTTCTAAGTCATAAAATCATGGAATAACTTTTGGCAGCATGACAGTCTTTCATCACTAAAATTCATCTAACTGAAAACTTTCTCATCATACACAGCAGCAAATCTATCATGTTATGCCACACACTCCTTAGAAAACTCTTGCTTTTTATTTCAATAGGGTGATGTGGGGTAATATAAACAAAACACAGAAGTATTTTGGTTGCTTTGCCCTCTTAGCTCATACTTGGAATCTATATTTTAGTATTTGCATGGTAGTAGTAAATAGGGCAAATCATAATTTCAGTGTTTCTCTACAAATATTGTGTTAGATTGCACTTGCTTTTATTGTCAAGCAAACTTGTGGCTTGAACTTGCCCATGTTGTTTCAGTCTAACTCTCAGCTGATTTACAGAGGACCAATTTCACTGCAGACCAAAGAGTTGTAATGAAATCAACACCAGTCCTCAATGATTCACATCACTGAGCTGTCATGCAGGATCAGTTTCTGCTTCTTCACCTTCGAATGTCCAGAAAATGCAGCAAACTCTCCAGACCCGATTTTCCCCACAAATTTGAATGAAATAAACCAGGAACATTGCCACCACAATTGCCATTATCGTGTATAAGAGTCAATGGACTTCTAAATTCCACTCTGAAAAGTTGGGAGTTCCTTTTAAAGTAAAACATCTAATTAATTCTGATTTCACTTTTATTTGCAGCCTATTAGTGAAAAAGAATACAAAGTTTACAGTTCAGCTATAGGGATGAAATCAGGGAAATTTTTTAAAAATTACTCTCATTCAAAGAACTTAAATATTCAAGTCCTATCAAGAACACTTATAATTTTTAGAATCATAGATGCTTTTGCAATACCACTTCATGCAGCTAGACAAGAGCCTATGAATTTTGCATGCTATGCTCTCCATTTCAGCAGTGAACTGCAATGAATCTGGGACAGAGACCCTTTGCTGAATCAGGACTCCTCATTTTGCAGGAACAAACACTTTTGGAGCTGCCATTAAGCAAGGTACCATAACTTCATTTAAAGGAACACAATTTCTTTTGTTCCAGATAACATAGAAAGCCATGAAACATTAACATGCCCAAATGCTTCCTGCATCAAATCCAGGTCTTGAGAGCGAGACATCAAAACATGCCTGACAGTCAAAAGGCTGCAAATGAGCACAGTGGAAGCTGGCAATCCTGTTTTCATTTTCTCACAGCACTGTCCAGACTTTGTGATAGCAGCCCCAGCAAATACCTGCCACAGTGAGACCTGCTGTCACCCTGAGATAATGCCAGCGAGCTCCATTATTAAAAAACACTGTGAGCAATGCAGCAGTGTTTTGGTGCGAGTATGTCCCCAGCTCATTTTCTGCTGAAGTACACAGAACAATATTAAGTACCATTCCACTAGAACAGAGCACTGCACTAGTTTAGCATTTTGCTGTGAAATCACACCCAGTGAGAATATATTTACTACAGTTTGGCCCTGGAGGATAGAACAGTCAGCAATTGGATTGTACAGCTAGGAGCTCCCTGAATCCAGAAAATCAGAAGCTCGGGTCTTTGTCGTCCTTCAACGAAGTGAAGCACTGGGATATACAACGAGCTCAGAAACCATCATTAGAGGCCAGAACAAGTATTGTGAGGAGTGAAATGAGTAAATGGGCTTTCAGAGCCAGTCCCCATTCAAAACAGACACGTTGCTATTAGTTTTAATCTCCGACAACTACTTTTGTCCTTGCAACTGGAAAAATGGATGTATGGCTTTCCATTAATTAGACTGGAGTGTTTTTTCAGGAAAAGGGTGTAACAAAAAAAAAAATCTCTTCATTGCATGGTATGAAAGTGGTGGTGATTCTGAATGTTAATTCCAAATTATTACACATTTTGGTCTCTTAACTTTTTCCACTGCATTATTTCCCAAGATAACAAATCCATAAAGTAACTGGGTAAGAATTGGGAGTGGCCTATTCAAAGCTTTCCAGTTGTTTCATAATTTTCTGATAGGCTTAAAAATCTAAGGATAGAAATACCACTTCAGGCTGACAACATACGTAATCACCATGATCACTACACCTAACAGATCTGGCCATCTGAATGAATCTTTGGCCTGGAAATGTCAATATTTGACTCTTCTCTAGTTTTTCTTTTAGTCACATGGGTCACATGGGAGATCACTTCAGAAGCAGTAAAATTGCAAAGTTGTTCTGACATCAACTTAGCCGTTAATCATGGTAATTTAAGACTTAGATTTTGAAGCTGCACCTATTTTGAGCCCCTTTGCTGAAAGCATAGGATCCAGTGAAACAAACTTCTGTGAAAATAACTGGGCTAAAAAAGTATTGCTGTAAATATGGACAGGAACTGAGTGGAAAATAGATGTGAGATAAGCAGTCTTGAGCTGATCTAACATTCGGAGGGCAAGGAAGTAGAAGAGGAAATAAGCTGCACCTGTGCATTTTTGGGCCCTTATTTTGTGTGTGTGTTTTCTGTATTTGTGAATTCTACATTTTCATCACCCATTTACATGGAGCAGTGCTCACTTCAGAGCTTGAGTTTGATCCCCCACTTAAGATACTTATTTCATACACACATACTAAGTGCAAAATCAGTTCTAGTCACATCATCTTTCTACTGCATTTGGTTTTGACCAGCTCAGACCAAATAAACAGCTCAAAATACTATTTTGAATCACCACTGAAGAGGCTCAACATTTGAACCTAAATTTTGCTCCACTGAAAACTTTCAAGGTTCATATGGCTGGAGTTATCCTGGGGAGACACTGTATAGACCTATTTCACATTTTAAGAAATACCTAAAGATCAGAAGACTCTGTTTGAAATAAACTTAGATAAGGAACCACATACAAATAAACAAACAAGTGTCTTATCATTTCTAAGAAAATAACAATAGCAATGAACATGAACTAGAATGTACTTTTCCCCATAGGTCAAAAAAGAGCGAAAAAAAGACACCTTAGCAAAAGGTCATATTTCAGTATAGATCCTTTTAATGTACTTTATATTCTATTTTCTCTGTTACATTGTACAGTAAATACATTCGGTTTTAGCTTTCCTTAATGAGATTAAACCGGCCAGGGGGTGAGGGAAGCAGTAAGAACTGCCCTCTTTTGTATGCGTGCATCTTGGTCCCAGGTAAGGCGTGTGACCTGTTTATTGTACATGACTACCTGATTCATACTAAATGGAAATGGATTCAGTTGTGGTGTCTACTCCTAAAGGTAAGGCTTATCACACCAATACTAAGTCTTCAACATAACTTCCCCCAGAACCAGCCTCAAATAACAGCAAACAGAGACAGCTGGAATGAGGAGTGAGCTTTCTGCTGTCTGGTATAGTCAAACTCCAAGCAAAGCTTTTTCCTCATTCACGTGGAACAACTTGTGTGTTGAGTAACAGGGCATGAGCTCACACTGGCATTCCTCCCTGGAGCACAATCCCAAAGGTCTCTGCTCCACACTTGTCATTGCTTCTCACAAAGTCTGCAGAAAGCAAACACCTTTACAAGGTAATGGTAGGTAAATTCCTTTCCACCAAATGCTAAAGCTTTCATCACAGTCAGCTGGAAATGGACTGTTAAACCTAAGATCAGGTTTGCTTTTACAGCTATGGTGAAACTTGCATGGAAAAGATTATGCTCACGGATTTTCTCAGGATTACCAAAACATCTATATAAACTATTGCACATGATCAGATAAAAGCCTTTATACTGACATCCTGAAGATGCTTTGGAAATACACATAATACAAAAATAAAAGGGGCTACCATCCCTTACGTATTTCCAGCTGAATACAATAAGATTCCAGAAATAGCAATTCACTGGTAGTAAGTTACAATAACATGACTAAAACCAATTCCTTACACTATGTTCTTGCTATGCTACCTTTGCAAATATCCGAGCTACTGTAGAGCTCAGCTGTTCAAATTTCTTTTTCTAAACTGATGTCTTAAATGCGGTGGCGCTAAGCAATAACAATGTGAGACGTAAAAGCGCTAATAGTGGTAGGTAATTTCCCCTGTTTCTTCAGCTCTGCATTTTATAAAAGGAGAAAACACTTCTCCCACCATCAAGGCAAACAAGGCATGCCACATTAGCTTTCCTCTGTCACAACTGGTTAGGTGTGCTGCATCGCTCCTCCAAGCAGGCAGGCACAAAGAGGCTTGTCAAAACAGTGATGACTTCTTCAGACTTGGCTTTTGGGATTTACTTTGATGTGGAAAACTATCACTCTGCATGCCATGAACAAATTAATTCACAACACTGACACTTCATGTGTATTAAAAAGGTAGATGCAATTTTAATTTTTTGATAGGTCAGCATTGTTTCTCTAAGGTATACCTTCTTTGCAAAAGATCTAAAGATGATTTTTACTTTTTAACGTGTTTTTCTGGTGTCAATCCAAAATTGACTTGCTTTTCTTGTAAGTATTGTACAATAGAACTGCTTGTCAAGTAAGTGTAAAACATGTAAGATGTAATTTTTTTTTTAAAGGTTTTTTTTTTAGGTTATATAACACCAGTGAAGCATTTGCTTTTCTACACAATAATAACAACAAACAATTCTGAGAAAATCCACCTATAGATACTTGCTATTTTTTTTTCAATACACATAATCTTTAGAAAATGTCATTAAGACATTTGTTTGAACCTCTCAAGACTTTATTCTTCTGCCTTTCAGATTCCAAGAAAGCCACAAAGCTGCAATCTGCAAGCACCTGACAGAGGAAACTAGCTCCACTGAAAACTAAGCAACCATTTGGTGCTTATGGGGAAGAAGGATGTTGAATACCTAAATCTTGGTTACACCTCTCAAATAAGTCTCACCCAAAACGTTTTGGTAGCCTAAGGGCTTGTAACAATTCAATTATACTAACACCAGTAAAGATACTACTAGTTCACACTGAGCAGAGCAAACGCAGGGTTGTGTTAATAACATACAAAGGGGTTTCACAACAGGTTATTTCCACACAGCCTTCCACTAAATTCTACAGACTTTAAACTTAGAAGATCTATCACTCCTTAATAGCATGCAAAGGCAAAAACCTAAATAATGCAGTTCATCTACCAGCGGACAGATACTTCAAATTAATCACCGCTTGTCCTATGAGAGAGGTGTAGGACAGTCAGAGTGCTTGTCAAATATGTTCACCTGCCACATCAACACTCAGCAAGCAGAGCTTTCAAAGGACTACGAAGACAAATAGAAGTCACAACACAATATTCAAAACATAAAACTAGCAGGAAGTGTTCTCCTTGCATTCACAGATCACTCGCTGCTACCTAATGCATACAGGCCAAAACAATTATCTGCAAACATTAGGAAATCCAGCCAAATGGATGTATGATCTCCACAATGTTCTTGAATAAGCCCTTGACACAGATCATGAGAAAAGACCCTAAGTGTTTTGTGAATGGTTAAATTCTAAAGTTACAGTTAATCTGTTCAAATATGACTAGAAACTCTCCATTTTGTATGTTTGAACAAAGCTCAGAGAAGAAATATAAAAAAGAACAAATCAACAGACAAATGACAATTATATTAAGCATACTTATACTTTTTTTCCAATCTTTTTACAACACATACCTTGTTCTGACCTAGCATATGAGTAATTATCATCCAAGACAAAGAAACAGGATTAAGGGGAGCAAAGGTCCAAGCTCAAAAGCCAAATCTATACTCTTCTGCAAACTAAGCTCTGTCATTATGAATGTATTCTTGTACAAATCAGTGATCAAAATTTGCTATTCTTTAACTTTTTCTTCTTTTCATATGTTACCTTTGAGAAAACAGTAAAGTGCCAGTACTTGGAATCCATTGGGATTGCTAGAGTTGTTTACAGTCAACTTCATATTTTTACTGTTAGCAGTTTGCCAGTTCAGCTGATGTAAACAATACAGACTAAAGACAGAATGGAAAATGGAAAAATTTAAATTAAAGTAACCAAACCCTAACCTGTACATAGAGCTATGACATATTGAGTCAGTGGTCAGTGAACAAGAACTGGAGGTATAATAATTTTCTGGCAGCCAGCTTATTGTTCTGTGTTTGTGCATAAAAATCAATGCTCACAAGCCTTCCAAATACATGGATGAGAAGATTAAAGTCAAGCTGGATATTTAAATCCCAATGGTATCTAAGTGAAATGCATCACCCTGAAATCTGACTCATGCCCTTCTGATTTGAAGAACGTTACTTTCAATATGTTAAAGCACACTAGTATAGCTGATACAACGTTTGCCAGATGCAATAAAATTCTTTAATCGTCATACCATCATTTTGTGAAGCAGAACGTAGTTTTGGGTTATTCTGAAAAAGACAACTCTAGCAAGATGCATTTGCTCCCTTGGCCAAAAGCAACAGTTTTTAAACACTTCTAAAATTTTGTTCTCTTACCCAGTTTATCAATTGATGCTTTAAATTTCCCTAAGACTACTACGCTTTGACAGACTGCAGTTCAATGTCCTTTTTTCTTCATGTACTAGGTGGAGATAATGTGAGTCTCTTTATTCAACTGCTTTATAACACCAAGTAAACTCTGAACAGCAACTACTTCAGTGCCTTAATCTAATCACCTCCAACCAGACACAAATGGGAACAGACAAGCACACAAGTGCCTTTCAGGTGCAGAACTTCACTTGGCACCCATGGAGTTCTTCAGTGAAGAACCCTTGTAATGAAGTTTTTACCAAGTCGTTATTGGAATAATTCATGGGGACCATCTGTCCAAATTACTCTGTAGCTGAGTCATCTAATTATGGTCTTAGAGGAGTAGCACACTCTGAGCATGGTAGTCAGTCCACATTTTGACACCACTGAATTTTTTCTTTTACATCATTGTCTAATTAGCAATAATGCTGTGCTTGGATGCATCACACTCTCACTCTTCTGGCATGTGTTCAAAATACTGCATGTATCAAAACTCCTTCCCAGTTGCTTCCTCCCACCAACAAACTGCATTAAACTTTTTGCTTTCCATTTTTGTTCAGTAAACATAAACCCATTAGAGGCTAAGTTCCATATATTTGTATTTATCACCACTTCTTTAATAACCCCCCCAATCATTTATAAGCAGAAGTGAGTGTGCAAGTGTGGACCATCGCTAAGTAAGCAAAGGCCCCAAAGCCTCAGAGAGGTTTCAGAAAAGCACAAAGATTTACTGTCAAGAAAATCAAACAGGAGGAAAGTCCTTTTTTGCCATATATCAGGCTGAATAGTAAGAATCTCAATGAAATTAGTAGAAAATAAACCATACTGTTAACACATATTACTGCAAATCCCTCACCACAGACAAGAACTTTAGAGTTGAACATGCTGTCACAGACTAGACACATTTTTTTGCTCTTGAATCCATGAATCCATACAGGCTGATTTCTTCAGTTCAGTGCTGTCTCTTATCTTTCCCTACAATTCTGCTATATGACTGCATTTTTCCTTTCAGTCAAGTTACTGGGCAAATAATGTTCTGAAAAGCCGCTCTATATATACAATCTTATATTAATAAAAATTAATTACAGCATCCCAATACAGCATTGCTTGCAATCTCTTCAAGCATTTTCATGTTTACCTGATGAAAGAGCTGCAGACTTTATTCTTTTTATATTTAAGAACATCCAGTGCATGTCTCACAGAGACAGTAAATAATCAGCTGAAGCTGTTTTATTTGTTTGTTTAGCTGGGAGAGAGACAATGTACAGATTTTTTACCCTGCTCTGCCTGTAAACTGCAGATCAGAAGTTCATCACCCAAAAGAACATGCTTTGGCCCTTCCACTGAGATGTTCAACAAAGACATCAAGTAACTGAACTGGTGACAGTATTCTGCAGAAGTAGTAAGAAGAACAACAGCTAAATTAAATTCTAGCTGCCACCTTTCTGCTGATCTCTGCTGACCTGAATGGCTAATCTAGACAGATGGCATGGCAGGTAGCAACCATTTAGCTTCATACCACAAACACGAATTTCTACATAAATCTACTTAACATGAAGTAAGTCACTGAGGAATTTACTCTTTGTACAACAGCACTCCTTTTTCTTCTAGTTTAATTAGGCAAGGAAATTAAATACCTTGCAATGCAGACAATTACTCTCCTATAGGAGTGTAAAAGGACAGCTTGAACACAGAACAGCTTAACCCCGTGGGTAATGGACAGCCAATCTCAATTAAAAGTAAGGAGTTGGTTAGCATCTCAGAAAGCAGGAATAGCTCCCACACTTGCTGGACTACACCCTCCTGGTGATGTACATGTTATTCTAGTATTCATTTGTCCACCCCCATCTCTGCTGCTGTCAACACTGATGATGAGTGCCCAGCACTGTGCTGTACTGCTCAGCTAGAACAGAGATTTGAGCTGCTGCTGTCCATCATCTGTTCCCTCTCCACCTACAAACTCAAAAGTGAAGGAAAGAAACTCCCTGCCAACATCCATTTTCAGACTTCAGAGGAATGAAATCTGAAAATATCCAAAGCAGTTATGGTGCTTCTTTCTTGCCGCACCTTTTGTCTTCTGTATCTTCTGACTTCAGAGGATTTTTTTTCTGCCACAGCTTGGAGCTACTCAATCCTCTGTGAGACTCAGGAGGGGAGAAAGGGAATAAATACACTGTTTCATAAAACCCTGTGTGATGGATGCACTTGAAGCCTTAACCAAGCCAGCAACAGTTTGGTAAAGGTCTGGGCTGTAGCCAGGCCAAGAACTCCTCTAGTTTCAATCTGTTCTCCGAAAGCACAAAAGGAGCAGAGTGACCCTGTGAGCATCAGTACATGGGAGCTTGGAACACTGACCATGCACGTAACACAAGAATAGCCAGTGACTTTTCCAAGACCAATTAATCAAGGAGCGCAGGAGGGTGTGGGTTACAAGGAGTCTCACGCACACCTCTCCCACTGCATGTAATTTGACTGCAAGGTGGCCAGTTTATCCCATATGAGCCTTCCTTCAGCTCTCCCTGCTAGGCAGCCATGGCTGCATGGTGATGATCTCCTCTTGAACTGGGACACCTCTCGAGTTTGGGCCTTGAGTCAGAGACCTTCTACCTACGGCAAATTAGTGACCAGTATCACACATAACCTTGTAGCATAGTAATTTTCATTTGTGCCTTAGTAGTTTTGAATAAGTGGTCAAATGAGTGTGCTGTTGCATAAAAGTGAACCTTGTCACTGAGCTGCAGTCCTACAACATCATATTAAAACCACTTTTGCTAATACCTCTGGCAGTGATGCTTTCAGCAATTTATATCACCCATCTCACCTCGATCCTCTCCTTCTACCTGCAGGCTTTATGGGAAGCACTGTTCTAGCACAGGTATTTCTGTAAGACACGACTAAAACTGGAGGAAGTAAATTAAGTTGCCTTAATCCTGGGGGCAGATCAGTTCCAGAGCTGAAAGGCCAGCACAGCAGAATTAGTACAAGATGAATAAACAGTGCAGGGTACTTATATAACGAACTCTATCTCTTCTGACCTTCAAATATGAACTCAGGCTATGCACTCCTACCCAAAAAACCCCCTCCACAACACAACCATTAAGTTACTGCTGTAAGTGAATTTTGTCTGTGATTCGTATCCACTGGGTGATGGGGTGAGGTCTCCTCCTTTGCATTTGGGGTACATTGCATGTGTTTCCCAGAAAAGCACGGCATCTATAAAGTGGAAGATTGCCTGCACACTCCTCAGTGCATCATCTACACTGAGTAGCCCACAAGCCCATGGCCAGAGGACACATGTAAACCTTTGCTTTAGTGTTTCCACAGAGGTTCATGAGAACCATGCTGTAGCCTAATGGATGCGTGGTTTTGAACTACCTGGTATCTGATTCCAAACACTGGAGAATATCTAACTTCACATCCATACTCCTGAGTCTAACACCACCAAAGCAAGCTTTTTTCAGGAAACATTCCCTAGTCTTATCTTTTGGTATCACTGTAGTGAGAGCAAGTAAAGTTGAGTACAACTTGCCTCTCTCCAGCTCTGTGCATGGCTACTTACAGTACTGTAACCAACACAGAGCAAACATGACCCAGCCATGTATCCAGAATATTTATGATAAAACCATAGGTATATTTGTATGAACAGGATCCAGTTTAATGAAATGAGACATGAATAAAGAGCATAAGATTCTATCTGCACCCCAATACTCTGTTATATATGCATTAGAATTATAAAAGTTTTCTTTTCATACTGCAACTTCTGCAGAGGTTAGAGGAAACTATTCCATTATTCAGATAACTTCTGACTCAGGTCAGGAACTTCCTCCAAATGAGAAATATCTTCAGCTAATGTTGAAAGATTCTGTGAAATCGTTTTACTTCTAAAAACTGGAGAAATGTAATAACTACTCTTCTTTACTAAAACAATAATAAGAAGAATGCACAAAATGGCAATCTTTTAGCCTGTCTGATGGAATGAAAAGAACAGTATTACTGGCATTAGTTCCACAATTAGGATCAAATTAATCAATGCTTGAGTCACAAAAAGCAGACAATTCTTTTCAATAAGTGATAACAATAAAATAAAAGTGAAAATAATTACAAAGGGCTTGAACAAAGTTCTGTGCAATCAGCACTAAGGCTAAAAGGCAAAACGACAACACTTTCTGGTCAGAAAAGTTTTAATATTAATTTTTCCCTATTTTCCTATTATTAAAAATTATAGGGGTAGGGGAAGACAAACAGATGACAGATGTATTCTTCCACCTATCAAATCAAATTAAATCTATGCTCTAAAATGTATTTCAGCCACGAATACTGAGCTGCTGTCATATACACATCTCTTGAACAAGAATGTTTGAGACATTCTGACAAAACCACTTCCCACATACATAAGCCATCTGCACATACTTGGACCAGTTCAGACTGTGTTGCTAGAACTAAGATCACCAGCAGTGTAAAATCTGCAAACACCTGCTTAGAAAACATCATCTAGTCCTGTGAAATCAGATTCTTCCTCAGCAGTATTTTGACAGTCAGAATCAAATATTTTTAGCTGAAGCCATCTTGAAAATCACAGCTAATACAGTATTTTAAGAATGTATAAGCACACACAGAATCTTAAATAAGGAACTGGGCCCTAATGAGTGAGAGTATTTAAAAAATGACAAATACCTTTAAAATTGGAACACCCTCATGTTCTCCAAAAGCTCCCCTATTCCTTACAAGTTCACTGTCATCTTTGCATGGGCTTTACTGAAGCCCTGCATAGTTTTGCTCACAGCCTAAGACAAATAAATAAATAGGAAAAAAGCCCCAATGAACAAATTCACCTGGGAGTGAAGTTCCTCAACTAGCAATTATTAAATTATCCAGAGAAAGGCTATTTTGTTAAATATTGTTATACAGTAGAGAGAGATAACAGGGCTTTACAGAGAAGACACTCCTTAACAGCCTGCTTGCCTTGGTTGCAATCTCTTACATGGGTGTAAATCAAAGTCACTACTAAAATTTGCCATGAAGGGACCTAAACAAATATAATGGGACTCCATAATGGGATAGCTCACTCTGTGAAAGCCTTACTCAGCTTGCATCAAGTTCTAGCTATTCCTGGTGTTTAAACATTTTCTGCAACACTCACAGAAAAGAAAAATTAAAAAAGGATAAAACACAAAACACTTCATAAAGAACCACGGTCAATTTTTTTTCTTCCTAAATACTGTTTTTTTGTTTTCAGAAATATATCTGTAGCATGTTTGTATGTCTAACATTTCAGCTCCCTTAAAAAGTATCTTCTAAAGATTCTTCTCTACTAATACATAGGCTTTTCTGGAAAAGCAAAAACTAATTCCTTGTAACTGAGAAATGGGTAAAATTTGCTAAAGATAGGCAGATCTCCTGCATACAATGGGCTAAAGACAGACTAACTCCAGGAGTAAGGGAAATGAAATTAAAAGAAATATCTAAGGGATTAATTTGATGAGTAATAAAGCATAAGGATAATACATTATCACCATCACTAATGTTAGAGCATATTACCAATGACTGGGCATAATACGGTGCTGTATTAGTTAAAATTACTGTGGGTTCAGAAACCCCAGTAATTCTTACTATTAGGCTAAAACCCAATAATTTGAATTTAAATTCACATCTGTCAAGCTTCTTTTTCTCTCAGCCTCCTCAATTCTGAACCATTAAGTGATGTAGCTATTTCCCCAAGCAATTGAATTAGCATCAACTAGTATACATTCTTCTTATCATAAGATTCTGCAGAACCTCCTGTGTGATTTAGTTCCATTTCTAGTGCCAAGAGTCTTAATAGTCTCACAAGAAGAGTATGACTCATCTCTGTTTGTGAAATGAGTAACCCAGAACAGAGTGGGGAATCCCAACCCCCAAATATGGATTAGCAAACATCAGATTAGCAAATTCAGATAGGCACTGGTCTCTAGACTGGATTAAAAATACACATACTAGCATGCAAAAATGGAGCCAGAAAGAGCCTTCTGCACAAGCCCCAGCAATTCTGATACTAACAAATGCCATATTACTCTGAAATCCTCAGTAAACATGTGTATCAGTCTAAGTTTCCAAAGTGCTGTAGTATAAAAATCACAAATTCAGTTACGCAATTTTTCAGCATCAAAAGAGGATGGTAAAAATTCTGCTGGCCTACCTGCAGGCACTCTTAATTTCTCTCAATGTTTGAACGCTGGCCTTTTCCCACAATCCCAGACAAGAAGGATGTTCTGAATGTATACTGCAACATAAGGGAACCTGGTCTGGACAGCTGTGCACAGATCTATACAATTCCTCCCCTCACACTGAACCAGGAAAAGGACAGGGAGACTCCTCCCTCCATTGCTCCACTGGTAGGAGACATGGCAGATCCACAATATCAGAAATTAAAACCATAGTCCTCCTTGAAGTCAAACTCCCTTCTTTATCCTGCAGATTCACCAGAGAGAGAGAGGGGCTCCCGCGCCAGTTACAAATCTTGAGCTCCTACTGCAGGAGTCCCTGCCAAACTTAATTTGTCTGTTTAGTATGAAATGTATAAACGATACAGTAACAGTTACTGAAACAGCTGTGACTGAATCATCAGCTACAGTAAACACCACTTAGAAAGCCCCAATCAAAACATCTCGGTAATACTGCAGGATTTGGGAACTGCAAACATGGAAATAGCCTTGCACAATCTGCTGCTCTCTGGATCCTTCAAAATCATCCACAGAAGGAAAAGAGGTGGGGCAAGGCAGAAAAAGTGGCAGGGAAAGCAATTCCTTTCCTTTGCCTTACTTTTTCCCTCATAGGCAACTCGTTTGTAGAATGGAGATTGGAGAGTGATAACCTCTCCTCAAGCACCTCATGTGCAGTCTGACCTCTCAAAACCCCCTGCCACCTCACTGCATACTTGACAACACACCAGCCACTTCCTCCAGTTTTGTGAGGAACAGGCTACAGTTTCTTATGAAAACAAGAGGCGAGGTAACATGTGCAAATCAATTTTGGACATGACTCAGAAGCCAAAAAAAGCGCAAATCTTTCTCTACTGACTACATTTTATTGGTCATGGCAGTACAAAAACCAAGGTGGAGCCCTGTCATGCTGTTTCCACCAGATGCAAAATGTAGCTTCCAGGACTAATTTTGTTCAGAAGTGCTTCCTTCTGATATTTTGTATATAGTTTGCCACTGTTTTTCATCATCTAGATCTAGCTATTCTTTGCTTTTAGATAAAGACATAGCACATTACAGAATATATAACGAATCATCTAATTGTAAGCAAATAGATAACATAGCTCAGTTGTTGCTCAAGTTACTCTGTTCCTGTAATAAAGTTGCAAATTTTGTGACTGTACACTTAACCTAAAAAATGTTTTCAAACTATCACTGTACTACACAGTGGTATCTCATTCTATAGGACCTTACGCCACTTACATGTCGACAGACTTTGTGGCAGAGAAAAGCACAAAGAGAAATTGCACCAGGCAAAGCACACCAAAACAAACACAAAAGTCCATCTAGACTTCTTAAGTCTCAAAATAAATCTTACTGCTGTAAAACCAGTTTTTACTTCCTCAGTCCTTCACACTTAGAAGTTTGAAACGTTTCATCTCTCTGAGCCCACCTGCACAGGAATCATTTTCAAATATATTTGATCTGCAAACAGAGGCTTTCGTAAGTAATTTTAGCTGTATTCATCTCTAGCTGTCCATCTCCAATCTACTACTAGTCTTACAGCAGGACTAAGATTTGGAAGCACCTAAAAAATACTGATTATCAAATAACGTCTTCCTGTCTGTCTGCTTTTAACACTGCAGATTTACCTACAGTGCTTAAAATTAATTTTCTATGTTGTCATGTAAGTGCTCAAGGTTTTTTAAAGGACATGTACACACATACAGACACAGGAACACCTGGCACTGCCAGCTACAACACAGCCAGAGATAATTTCTTGAGGATATTATGTTTATTTAGCTAAGTGAGGATATAAAGATACACAAGACCTGTATGTGGAACAGCTGCTGTCTACATGGAGAATAACGTACATCACTCAGAAGATCAGAATGATCAGAAAAGTGCAAGTGTGTCTACAACAAGGAAGAAGAATTTCTGGAAAGAAGGCTACTTTTCCCATGAACTCACAAGAAAGGAAGACTTGAATTTTAATTCTGAATTTAGCAGTCATGTCTCCTTTGCTATGAGGTTGGTTAATCTTTCCAGTTGTTTTCTTGAAGAACACATTTATTCACTTGGAGAACGCATTCAGTTGCAAACTTTTTGACAACACCCAAACTAGCATACAAAGCCAGAACAAAATGCTCTTATCCCTCTCTGTCCACCACTATGAACCTCAGAATCCCTCCTTTTAAAGGGCAAAAGGGCAGATTTGCTGCCTTTTTTCCAGACCTAGAAGCTATTTCAGGAGTACTTTCCAAGGCTATTATCATTTAGATGTTCTGCGAACCCCACTGAGGGTATGAAGTGGAGTTATAAAGAGACTCTTCTGATGTAAAGGTGTAAAAATTTTCTCTATGTGGAATAAGAACGTATAAGGCTGAACAACAGCTCTGTCGTGTTCCAATTCCACCAGTCAGCACTATTAAGTCAGAGAAAATTATCAGTAGACTGAAATAGCTTTACACCTTTTTAAGATATCCACGTGTCATACATAATTAATACAATAGCATCTTATACAAACATCATCATTTTATTAGCATACATAATTTAGGTAGCACTAACCAAAAAACTCACATACATAAGAAATCTACTTATACATACAAAAAAATTTCCAGACTTCTACTCCCTTTGTTTTTCTCAAATCGTAGAAAACACCCTCCTATTACTTCTGTGTAGAAAATAAAATCTAACAGCCCCAAAGGTGTTCATCCTTTTCTTAATAAGTGTTACACTACCCTGATCAAGAGAAAAATGAACGTAATTTTGACTGAGATAAAAAGTGACAAAGAAGAAACGACAGTGAAAGCACTTGAATTACCACATGTTTGTTGAGGGCTTGGAGCTATGGAATGAAGTCATAGCAAAATGCAGTAGTTGTGAATAAATTGATAAACTGACTAGATATTTTTAAAAAAACAGAATAATGGTTTACAATGAAAATAGCAACAAGGTCTAACAAAAAAAATACTCAGTTATGTTGATAACTTTGTATTCAACTGGGCGTTTGATTCTTTATCTTCCAAGTTTCCTGGGACAGAATAATCTAGTTGCTCAGCCCAAAGAACATAAGCTCACAGGCAAATTGTAGCACTGTGTCACTTGACAAAATTATAAAGAATTGGGTAGATGCTCACAAATCCATCTCTATTCCATTAGCAGATAGAGAATCAGAAATCTTGGTGTGGGGAAGACAAAACAAAATGGTCAATTACCAACCTAAATTTTACATACATAACTTCCGTGAAGCAGAACTGGTTGATAGCATAGAAACCAGTAAATATTAGATTTCTGCAATGATTCCTCCTCCTCCCATGGGTCCTGGCACAGCCCATGGACTAGTGTCACATCTACATTTTGCCTTCTGCTCAACACCGTCCTATCCTTTGCAAATAATCTTAGGACTCTCACCTAATCATTCCTTTACTTTCATTTCATTTTTTTTTTACTTATTCCAGCCTTTTCTGTATAAAAGGATTAGGGAAAGAAGTCTTTTCTGAAGAAGGGCTGAAGAACTTTTCCGAAGGAGATTTTCTCCATTCTAAAGGCCTAGTGGCATCCACTGAACCAGTGATGGTTCAGAGGTCCTAATACTCCATTTGCTGAGTAGTCTCAAAGACTGATTAAGTCAGCCAGAGCCAGAGTGCAAAGCACAGTGCAAGACTAAGCTGAAACAGAGGCTGGCTGAAAGATGCCCGACACATTAACAATTTTTTTACCAGCTTCCAGTGCATGAAGTTAAAGTAATTGTAAAAAGACAGGAGAACTGACAAAAAATAAAACATGTGTCTTCATGGGTCACTCTGAGGAAAAATATAGCTTTTTCATATAACTGGGTTCTCAGCAAAATATCATGTTACCCAGAATTATGTCTATTAAAGGCTTCTCCCAGAACACAAAGCCTACTCCTGAACAACGTTTAGGCCTCTTCCATCTCAGACTAAGCAACCTCAACTAGCAATGATGTCTAATTATCATGTATAGACTGAAAAAGGGAAAGAGGATCCACCACCACAAAAAAGACACAGAATTTTGTGTTTCTGCAAACACTATTCGAAAGCTGCACACCACTATTACTATTTTGAGTATTGTTGGTGTTGGGTTTTTTTGGGTAGAATAAAGTTCTTATGGATGATGTTAAAATAAACAATATGCTAGTCTTAATGGGAAAAACCTACAATGAAACTGCATCTCACCCCTAATCAGCAGCATATCAAAAAATGGCAGGTATGTTAGGTATGTTAGATCCTCATGGCTCTGCCACGTTTCAAAGATTAGCTAAGAGGGGAGTAACAGAGAGCCAGATCCAGATTCAGAGGCTTGCAAATACCTGGAAGGCCGAGTTTCTGTAGGTCCTTTTCTTATGAATAGGCACGGCTCTGACAATTACCCCTCTCAGTATCTATAGACAGCAAAAATGTGGTAAAACATGTCTTAAATTTGTGATTCAAATAATTTGTCTCTATTCTTCTTCTGTACACAGACATAATATATGATCTTAATGGGTCAAGGGCAACAATTTTGTTGGGATTTCTGAACTAAGATTTCCAGCCATTTTTGCAGACCATTCAAAGTGACAGGAACAGAGGGTGTCTAATCTGTCTAATTTGTGTATTTACCAAATAAACTTCAAACTTTAATCTTATAAAAATTAGTATACTCTGAACATGCAATGCTTAGAAGAGGCAGAAGTTGGGGTAAGAATTTAGTATACAGTTCAGCAGTTACCCATTGATGTACAGGACGACAAATACTGGCAGATTTTTGCAGTGTGAGATAATTCTAGCTGTTATTCATAATATCACATTTTAATGCATAAAGTTTCATGTATCTGAGCTCTAGGAAAGATCACCATGTACTTTTACACAGAAGCTACACTGACATGTGAATATTACATCTACAGCAACACTCAAAGGATAAAATGAAGAACATCTTTAAAATTACAAAGTGCTTTGCTAAAAACAGAATTGCTAATGTTATGAGCCAAAGACTATAATAACTCTGTTAAATCACACTATTGACACCAATTTAGACATAGGGATGTTCATATGTATTTCCTCTCAATGCTGAGATCAAAAATTGAAGTCATCAATAACCACGGAAATATTTACTCTCCAACTCACTCAGGGACCATTCTAAACCATATTTCTATCCTATATACTACCATGTTGTGGGCTTGGTGCAGTACCAATAGAATCAATAACACTGCTAAGACCATTACAAAAATTGGTGTACCAATCTAACAAGAAACTTCCTCCAATTAAAAAAATCTGTGGATTAATCTACAGTTACTATCTAAACAAATAAGCAGGATTCAATTAACATTTCAACATTTACTGAATTATAATGAACACAATGCTGTTCCAATGTACTGTATAAGCAAACTTGCTTCTTTTTCATTTTATTTACTAAAAAACTAGTAAGAAATATAATCTCTCTGCATTACATGGGTGCTTTTAATATGCACAAAAGAAAAAGAAGTCAAAAATAAATACCCTACTCTTTAATTAATAATCTAGAAAAAATAATGTGAACAGTTCTCACTAATCATGACTGCTCTCAAAATTCTGAAATTATGTGTTCTGGATTTTCCAGAAGAAGGGTTTTTTTTCTTGTTCTGTATGTGCATGATTAACTCAGGCTTGCACCTGGGTCTGTCTTGTTTAACTGTTACAAAGAGAAGAAACAATTCTATAAAATTCACTAGTTTTTACACTTAAAACTTCCCTGATTGTGTTGACAGTGATGACAGGTGTCCCTAGGACACAGTGGCCAGAATTGACTGCAGATCTATATACCAGTACTAGATTTCGTCACCTTTAGACCTCTCTTCCTTGCAACACAAGACTTTAATTAATTTGGAAAACACCTTGCAGTCACATAAAGTCTCCATGGAAACTTTTGTTCAATACTTTGACCCATTTATGTAAGACAGTACATGCTATCAACTGGCAGCACTTTTTAAAAATACATCTCATTAAAAAAGATCTTTGAAGGTTTGAGTGATCCAGTTAGGAATCACATGTACTCTATTACTTCCATGGTGGCTCAGATGCTGATTTCTGTTTTCCTCAGTAGTCCAAGGGAAACTTGCTAGTGTCTTCCACATGGCAGGAGCCATCTCTAGCCTACTTTTACTCTTGGGCTTCTTAGCAAGCCGTATTTATTAACAGCAGATTAACTCAGCTGGAATTCAGAAGGCCACAGGTGGCAGGTCCTAAGCAGTTCTCTAATATTTCAAGGATGGCTCCCAGGTCACGTCCGAAGGCTATACACAGGGGCAGCAAAATAATCTGAAATCTCAGGAGCAAGTAAAATCAAGCCAACATGGCTCTGAAGGTTGGCATCATCAGAGAGTGTTAAGATCCAGTTATGTGCCTCATATTCACAGTAAGAGCTGTGGGGAGCCTTTAACAACGGCCCAAGAACAGCTCCCAAACCTCTGACTTGTGAAGGTGAAGATTCTGGCATGTGGCTCATAGGGTTGAGGAGGTCTGCCCATGTCTGCTACATACACAGCATAAATTTCAACCGCAGTGATTGTGATGGTTACTTAACACGTATTATAAAGCAATCTATTAGCAGTTACATTGGCTTTTATCCCACAAAAGCAGACATCTGTATGTCAACTGCTGCACGCTCTTTTGAGTTTGGCAGAGTGTGGGAACTCAGAAAACTCAGAAAAATTTTAAGCTCTCATCAAACAGAAGAAATGAAAATGATTATTACTAGACACCCTATAGTTCTGGCAATGAAATACTAAATAATTTATTGTAAAACATATGGGGGCAGGAAGAATCAAAGGCAAAATAAAGAGTGTGCCCTCTGTGCACGGTCCTCAGACAGAATTATAAATTGAGACCTTGGAGGGCTGTGTTAAACAGAACTAACACTATGCAGGGCAGAAATGCATTTTCTTCAGTAGTTTCCATATAACAGGCTTGGTAGCTTTGAGAAATGCCTTTCCCTAATGGTCATTCTATTGATGTAGAGCCCAAAGACAATTTTTCTAATTAAGCAATAAATTACAGCTGTAGCAAAGCCCGGGAAGTCACTATTAGATCTGTGCAGAGCACTGAACCTTCCGATTGCTAAGGACTCAGCAAGCCTCTTACCTAACTTTACTCATTAATTCTTGCTTCTCCATCTAGTTTTTCTCAGGGCTCTGAGATCAAAATGCTTCCCTCAGACCTCACAATGTCACTCAAAATGTAGGTGGTTTTGGCTCACAGACTATATTTACCACAATAATTTTAACAGCTCCTTACCTCTTCTACTTTTCCTTCATTTTCCCCATGAAGCCAAAAACTCCTATTACGTTTTTCTTCTCTGTGGTGGTCTTTTTTCATTTGTTTTTTTTTTTTAAATTCTGGGTTTTTTCCCCTTCTAAGGGGCTGGAGAAAGGCACTGTTGATACATTAACTTTCTTTGTGCTCAACAACTTGTAAGATATGACAATGTTTGATTCCTCACATATCACTGCAAGGCAGCCAAAGGGCATATTCCAGATAATCAGGCTGGCAGCACATGCTACGTGAAGGTAAAACTGCTTCTTGACAGCTATGCGTATAGCTTCAAATTGCTTCAGCTGACAGAGGCAAGACCTAAAACTTGGTTCTAGACTTTCCACTGGAATGCCTCAGCAATCCTTCCTTCTGCCGTAAACCAGCTAGCAGACAATTTACAAAATTTAACTTTTTTCTTTGCATTTTAACGGCTTCTGCAATATCTGTATTTAAGGAAGAAGACCTTGACACCTAATAATACAGTTATTGATATTGTCAGTGCAGGAAGGTTGATTGGAAGGTGCAAGGAACATTCGTTTAAATGTACAACTGTGGGGTATTCTCTCCTTGGGAAAATTTCTTGCTTAACTTCATGCAACTGGTTTGTAACTTGGGTAGAGGACTCATGCCCTCACAACGAAAGCACACTGCATAGTGACTAAGAGTTCTCAACATCCACAAAAATCTCTAGCCATTTGCAAAGCTTCCTATGCTTCTAGCTTCAGCAGTTTCTTAACAAGCTGAATAGAGAAATGACACCTTACACACAACAGTATTTCACGTCCAATTTGTTCACTTTCCATGACAGAGGTTAAGCAGAAGCAGCTCATTTTGTTTGAAAACAGTCATTATTCTACATACCATTACCATATACCTTCTAACGTATCCTCAAGCTGGTACAGAGTCTTTATCTACCTCAACTTGTCATTTCCACACTTACTCATAGATGCAGAGGTCAGATTTGACATAGGCATGCCATTGATTTCTACAACAGCATAACATGGTCACTTATTTTCTCTCTGTCCTATAAGGTATTGCATTTGCATTTTTCATTAACATAAACAGCTTAGCCAAACGTTTTTCAAATGTTCAAACAAATTCAGAGCTTAATAATGCAGGTAAATGATAAGAATGGTTCTTTGCAGCCTATACAGTACTTCGGAAAAATGGGACAGTCCCCATCCCGCCTTCCGAAACGGTCCTTTAGCCAAGTATCCTTGCTGACGTCACCCTGTCAACAGTCAGAAAAACCTGTGAAAATCCATATTTTAGCTTTTACAATCCTAAATACATTTCAGAACAGAGGTATCATCACAGAATCCTTTTGCATTTTCCCTACTTCTAATTCACAAGCATTTCGCATGAAATTGCATTAGTATTCAAGTTTCCAATAAAAATTGTAAAAGCTTTTAGAAATAGTGAATTGCAAATAATTGACTTCCACTTGTGTCACTGCTATAGTTACAGAATATCAAAAGATGAGACAAAATACCAGACAATTCTTTGGAAAAAAAATCTCATTCATTCTAAATTACTTACAAATTTCAATAGGCATCTTATAAAAAAGTAAGGTTTCCAAATCTGCAGTTCCACTTATCATTCTTTTTGCAAGAAGGTTGCACTCCATTGCATGGTTATTGACAGGAGATGTAATCACAGTTAAGGTGCAAGGTTCTTGCCTGAATAAAAGTCAATACAGAAACTTAAAAAATGTGTTTAGTGTAATGGCTGTTTTTTTAAAAATGAAAAATCTAGCCTTTCCTCCTTGAAGCCAAAATTTTCTGTACTCAGTCTTTACCTTATTTCTTCACTAAAGCCTAAATTGCCTGACCTCAAAAGGCAGTATATGCTAGCAAGTCATTATTACAGGGAGCACATCCCTCAGAGAACACGTGAAAAAGAAAAGAGGGAAATCTTGTCCCCTAGTAAAATAAATTCACCAAATCAAATCTTAAATATAAAACACCGAGACCTGGTAATGAGAAGCCTCTCTTTTTGATTTGTGAACATTCAGTCACTAAAGAGTATCAAAGAATACAGTCAGTCACTCATTCATTTCAGCTAGGTAACTTCCAGTGTACCAAAGAATGCATATAATTGACATTTCTGAGCACTAAAATATTGTGGCAAGAATTAAATCCCAGCAGGCTTCACCAAGGACTCACTGGTGGATTAGAAGGAATTTCAGAAACCAGACTAATCCTCTTCTCTGCCACATACTCTATCAGATATTTGAAAGTAACGAGCTATGGGCCAGTGCAACACCGCAATAGCATTTAAAGTAATGAAAGAAATATTGACAGCAATCAGATTCATTTAAGATTCTTCATCTTTCTACATGTGGTCCAGCAGAAAATTAATAGCTCAGGAAGATGTTGCAACCAGATGTAAAAATCTGTTTCTTGTTGAGGACCTCTGCCACATTATATAGCATTTTACAGAAACACAAAGCCAAACATAAATGGAAGAATAATATTTCTATGCCCAGAAAATGCTGATTCCTGATGAGCTTCTATAACTCCCTAGTAAATTATGAGAACTCTTGTTGAAGGGATTCCTGCAGTCTGAAGATCTCCTGTCATTTGGCAATAGTAGCTACAAAGCCAAGTAAGACTCTTTTCACATAAAACAACTGAGACAAAAGGTACCCTCGATTTCCACAATACCTTGTTTTTGTAGACAGTTGTCTATTTCATCAAGTTGAAGATACTTCAAGAGATTCTGTATTCTGGTTCAACCATGCACTTCGAAGTACAAGATGAAAGGGGAGAGGTGTACAATGATAAATTACTTCTCAACCTACATTTCTGCCCATCCTTTAAGTTTGCTGTGATTTATAAAAATATAGCATGGCATTTCAGGAAGAAAAATTTCTTTCCTCCCTCCTCTGCTACCTAAAACATCTATCTTCCATAAAACAGGCTCTGAGCGAAAATTATGACCAGCCATAAGACTGTTTCTCTCTGCTACTGAGGGAACTTCTAACAGCAGTGAACTCAGTAACTGAGGATCTAGACTTTGCAGCATTAGAAAGAATTGCTGTAACTCTCCCTTCTGGAAAGAAAACAAGCTTCTTCTGAACAGCCATGCAGGGCAATCTCAGCCTATGCCATTCTAAAGGAATTTCCACCAATATGTACAGAATTAAATACCTATTTAAAATATGAAATGAAAATACCTATTATATTTTCAACAGCTGCCTAAGGGATGCCTCAACCAGGCAGACAGAAAATTACGTTGAAGAAGAAATCCAGGCAGAGTTTTGCTCATGGCAAAGGAAGAAGATTCTTCTATCAGTCTCCTGTTCTGCTGCAGACTCTTACAGGCCTTGCTACAGGGCAGGTTAAAAAAAGGTTCAATTAACCTGCATTTTCTGCCTTACACTTCTGGTAACCAATTCTGAAATGTCAGAATGTATTTTAAAAATAAAAATTAATTTGTACTGTCTCAACTGTGTGGTGACAACATGAAATGACGTTTCAATTTTTATATTTAAATAACATTTATGCCACCCCTAGGAAACTGCTTTAAAGGACGAAGCCAGCAATCAGAACTTATTTGCATTAACCAACCAATAAAACACTTTCTCAATTGTGTTTTTTTTAGAACCTGTGATGTATACTACAGTGGTACACAGTAATCTTCCTGATTATGACACATTCAGCTACACAGCTTTTATTAAAAGAAGGGAGAAATTAGAAACCCAGAGTGCTGGAACAAAGAATTACACCCATACCAAAGCGCAAATGCCTAAACTGGCTACCAGTGTGACCTCCAATTTTAAATGGTCAGGTCACAAGTTGAACATACTCCCCTCATTACTCACCAAGATGAGAGAACATTTCTAAGAATTATTTTTTAAAGTCTTCCTTTGTGTGCTGGCTGAGAACATAATTTAAGCGATTTCTTTATAACCTGGAGGTACAATTTTTACGTAAACTTAGAAAGCCACACCTGGTGGCCAGCTGAACGAGCTCATGTCAAAGCAGCTTTCAGAGACAAAGCATATGCAGAAGGCAAACATCTGAAATAGAGCCCTGATATCCCTGAAAACTACTGTCTCTTAACAAGGTTCTACCTGTCACAGGTACTGGAACAGCTGACTGCAGATCTGTTTTGACCTGAGGCTAATGGAAAGCATTTCTTACTGGCCTTTGAGCCATCAGCTGGATCAACTGAGCCCCAAAATGCTCAGATACACTGAGACAAGGACTCCTGACAGTATTCCTACCAAATGTCTCTTACTAGTTTTGAATTGACACACTTGATTCAAGAGATTCAGCCTAAAAGCAATCGTGAGAAACATTCAAATACGTGAAGGTATAGAGGAATAAAAACCAAAAGACTAACAATTCAGGATGTTACTGCAGAACATTAAGTGATGCCCCTCTTTTATGCTGCAGAAGAGGGAATTACTTCATCTAAACTATAATGAAACATGCAGAAATTAGAAAGGAATGCCCTTTGAGGTGCCTTTGTGCTAAAACACTAAAAAATACAATTTGCTTAAGAAACTGCTGGCACATTTGAAACAAAGTTTCATTATAATCCCCACTGAAGACTCTTTTAGGCACAGTTTCACCAATTTAGTACCTTTAATACAAGTCACTCAAGTATTGTAGTGTTCCCCCACCAGAGAAGACATTTTCAAGGAGCTTTTGAAATGCAGGATTTCTGACAGAGAAGGCAGACACTACCACTGGTGGAAGCACAGACATACAGGATCCTAATGGGTGTGAGGTTTTAGCATTTAATGACCCTGCATTTAACACTGGTACTAAAAGCAGAAAAATCTCTTCCCTCCATGTTCATATAGCTGAGGAGCCTGCCTCACGATGTGGGATTCTTCCCTTGTGCTTTGCTTTCACACATCAGGAGATCAGCTCCCAGCATTCCCACCAGGCACTCCAGATCTGTCTTCTGTGGCTGTAACACTCCCCACATCAACAGTGTCAGTGTCCAGCTTCAGAAAAGAGGTTTTTGCTTTAAACAAAGGATGGGGAACTCGTGTCATTCAGATGACCCAGTTTGCAAGCCAGCCAGCTCCTATGGCTCACCTTTGCCCGCAGGGCCCTAAGTGCCTTTTCACTAAGCCTGCTGGACAGGGAAGCTGGAGGGCCTCACCAGAAAAGCTGCAACAACCAAAAGCCGAGAGCACTGATCTGGCCAGCAGACATCAAAAAGGGCTGTACAGCCCTGCACAGCCCCCTGGGCTTGGAGGTGGAAATAGAAGCTGAGTTGTTGCCACTTCATCGTTTGATGCTCTCTAATTATCTCAGGGAATTCTTACTCCCCTAAGAATTCCACAGCCCAAATTGACACTTTTGGGTTTTTTTGGTCTTTCACCAGCAAATGAAAGACATTTTGCAGGATTTTGGACAAATCGAATGTATGTTTCAATGCAGTCATTTTTCTGGAACCCTACTGCTCTTTAAGATAGCAGCAATGAATTACTGTGTGTATTTTGGGGCTATTTCTTAAAGGAACAGCCAAACAAAAGCAATACTTTTAAAAGTGTGAGACGTACGCCAAATGCAAAAGTACTTCTATTGTAATAAACAAGCAATTTCAATACTACAGCTGTAATGGGAAGTTCCAGGAACACGGTTAAACTAAATTCTGCTTGGCTCAGAGCCATGCAAATATTTCTTTTCCACATTCCCATCAATTACAGAGGTACAGTAAGTGTTTTTGTGCTTAAGTGCACTATTACAGGGGACACAAATAAGCCATTTTTCTTCCGGTGGTCAGAGCTAACATTTCTATAGTATCATATTACCCATTTGGCAGACTTGAAGCATGCTCAGATCTTTACTTGTGTGGCATGACTAAGCCACACCATTTGAATCAACTGCAAACAGGTAGCACAACTGCACGTCCTATCCAGACTCCACACATTTACAGTGTCCATAGAGTAGGTTTTACTTCCGTACTGGTATAAGTATTGACACTTGGGAAAGCACAGAACAGTTATTGTTAACTGTTTATGTGCAAACAGTAGCAGGTATGTACAATGAGAGAAGAGTTTTAATGAAAAATTACATCGCAGAGCTCAGCTGCCATTTTAAATACATGTTTTAGACTGAAAAATTTATACTTGGACTTCATTAGGACAATTAATAATCTTACTAATAAAGAAAAGCTAACCAGAGGTATGCACACACTTCACATGCTTTTTAGAGTGAAATATATCACCCTCACAAGCACTGCTCCATCACTGACAAAGTCTATTAAAATGTGAAAAGACTGCAGAAATGCAATGGACTCTCTGTGTATCAGCTGAGTCTGCCTGTACCATGCATGCTTGTCTCCCCTTGCAGAAGCCCCAAACCACAGAGCATGAGTGCATCAGGACAAAACCAAAATTACCCATTTTCTGAAGCTTCCAGTTCCACGTGGAGTGCACATCAAAGACACATCAGAAAGTTGAGTTTCTACAACACTAGTGTAAAAAAAATAAATGCCCTATGGAATTAATCATTATCATTAAACACGAAAAATTATCAACAGAAACCACATTTCCAAAATGGTTTTTCATCCATGTTTCAACCCTTCAGCTCATATGACCATCTTAGAAAAGAAATTAAGGTATTTCACCCAGAGTTAGAAAAGAAATTAAGGTATTTCACCCAGAGTTAGAAAAGAAATTAAGGTATTTCACCCAGAGTTAGAAAAGAAATTAAGGTATTTCACCCAGAGTTAGAAAAGAAATTAAGGTATTTCACCTTATTCATATTCTGCCTGCTCTTACCAATCCTTTGGACACAGCTTTACTGAGAGTTTCTGACTGTACAAAGACAGAACCTAGCCAGATACACAGCAAGGGAAGTTAGGGAATACAATTCCATTCCCTTCAAGCCAAACTGGTAAACTCCAAGAACTGAAAAGCCTGACACTACACATCAGACTGCTACTGGCAGGAGATTTCTGACCAGTGTAAGGATGACTGTGAGACAGTCACAGCAGTTAGAAACTGTTAAATGTGAAATTACTAACATGGCAATCCAGGAAGACAGCACGGTTTTGTGGACAGCTTTATGCTGGATGGTAAAGACCACCATATTTTCTTCAGTTAAATTTGATCTTAACTGCAGTATAAAAAACTGTAGAATTGTGATATCTGCACATATAACAGTTAGCACAAAAAGAGTTAAGATAGGTTAAAGCTCTCAAATGTCACTATGGTACATTGCTTTTCTACTGCAATTTTGTTAGGTTTTATTTGCAATAATTTGCATGGTAGAACTATGCAGAGACCCTTATTTTACTACTACCTTTCATGTGGAAAGGCAACTATTGCCCCAAACCACTCCTGCATACCCAGCTGAAGAAAGATTTACTCCATCTAAGGGTGATAAAATTTACCCTTCCTTCACAGTGGCATGAACAGCCAAGGCAGGGAAACAACTCTTTTTTGAATGGTGAAGAATGGCAATGCTAAGAGAGTTCATAGTCTCTTTTAAAGTGACCTTTAAAGAAGCCTTTATCTCCTACTCTAGACAGCTGGTCTAGACTACTTACAATATAACCATTGTTAGGGTGCTGAAAGCACCAATCTAACCAGGCCACAGAAGGTACCTCTGGCTCACTGTTCTCCCTTCCATTACATGCCTAAAATTCAAGTAGCACAAAGCCTCTGATCTCCACTGTGACAGTGCACAAGGAAAGTGGCTGTACCCCATTTTGACCCCTGCTTCTGAGACTGAAGTACAACAATATTTTCAGACAGAAGGACTACAACATAGTAGTCTTTACAAGAAGTGATACTATGGGATCTCAGTAGTACGACACCAGAGCCTCCTGGTTGTAGATGACATATGGAAAGCATAGGGACTTACTGACAATTCTTTGATTAATTTTCTTAGCTTCTTGTGCCCGTGCTTCTTTGCGATACTTTCTGGATCGTCTCCATATTTATTCATTATTCTGCAAGCCCGTGTGGCCTCAGGAAAACTGAGTAGAAATGTTGCAAGGCTCTTCAAGCCAAATCTGGCTGCACAGTGAAGTAGGGTAGGAAATTCTTCCACATGGCTATCTGTATTATGGAAACAAAGTCTTAATGAACAAAAGTTTTGCTTTTGTAGAACACCTTCTTCTATAAAAGCCTTTTGAATATTAGTGCTATGGAATCACAGTTATCAAGCTGCCAATATTGAACTAACACCCAAAGAATTATTTTTCCAATTAACAGTTTTACAGTTCCTATACATATATCAATAGAGGAGCCTTTGGTGTAACTGAGAAATCTCACTTTTATCCTGACAGATTTTAAAGCACTTTAGCTCTATTGAGAAGTAAGCTTTCTTACAAAGGGCAAAAATTCTACAGCCAAGACATGCTTTTGCTTAGGTGGAATATTTTTGAGTGGGACATTTTTATAGGCTTATGATGCTATGTTTTGATATTAAAAACCATTTCTGAAATTTCACATGACTACCAGAGACTTGGAAAAATTTGCTTATCCCTGCAATGAAAAATCAGGGATAAGCATGATCCCTGATTAAAATTTAAAGAATGTGCATTTAAAGAAATTAAAGATGAGTGTATTAGATAATAGTTTTTAGGATTTATCTGAAATGATTTGATATTAATTTCTATCACGAACTATTTTTATGTTGGAGAACTGGGACAGTCAGTTTACCATTTCAGCATCTTCCTGTATTTTAACTGTACAAGTGTCCACAAGTTACATACAACAACAACAACAAAGACTTCAAGCATAAACAATACTTCTCTTCACATTCATACTCTACTTGTGGTTTGGTGACTACCAATTTGTCTATAAATCAGCATGCAATTTATCTCTTCTCCAAGCATGCATCCAGTCTGCCCCAGGCACCATCAATCTTTTGCACTCTTGAGGGTCTTTCCTACCCAGTGCACAAAGGAATGCTTCCCCTAGTGTGCTTTGAGCCTGGCTCCTGCTAGGTTCAACTGACAATCCCTAATTCATCTTATTCTCCATCCCCGTCTGCTCTCTATGCACTTCTAGTGATTTACTCATTCCCAGAATTTCTCTCTTCAAGAGCTCCAGTCTAGTTAATTAGGCCCTATAGAGAACCAACTCCACCACACACACTGCTCTCTCCTCAGCCTTTTCCAGCTCTAATGTAATTATTTTGAGATGACAGGAGAAGAGCTGCACATGACACTCAACTTCTGGGTGAGCCGTGTAATTTATGCACTGCCATAATTATGTCCTGTTTTGTTCTCTGTTCCTTTTCTAATAATTCCTAGTATTTCATTAGCTTTTTGATCTGCTGCCTAGCAACAAGTTGATGTTATCATGGAACTGCGTGGTCTTATTCCTCAGCACTAATAGCCTTCTCAAATCCTCTCATTTTGGATGATAACATATGACTGCTTTTTTTCACTTGCATCACTTGTTTTACCTGTAATGAATATCACCTGACATTTTACTGCATAAGTATTAAACCTCTCATTCCCCGCCCTCCATTAACCCTTTTCCTTACTACCCTGAATACTTTGTATCACTAGCAAAAAAAAGATTTTTCCCAACTGCCTGCCTCCTTATTTTGGTCAGTTATTCATCCATACCCAATCAGTTACAGACTTAACCAGGTTTGATGACTCTTATAAAAAACTACAAGAAACTCATAAAGCCAGACTTCACCTTACAGAAAACTTATTTTATTAACATTTCTATTAGTTTGTCTGGTAGAGATAACACATTAACCTGCTTCTAGGTCACAATGTTGCCTGAGAAGCTGGATTTTGGCATCAGAGTCACACCTCCTGGTACTACAAAAGAGAAAAATTGCATTGTTAGAAACCCAGATATTCTACTTTAAAATTTCCTCAGAGCTCTTAATGAATGCCAGATAGTTCTGGAAATTTCTTTGTGTTCAATCTGCCCTTTTTTGCAATAACTTCCTGATTCCTTCAACTCCAGACAGTCTATTTTTATGTGTCTCCCATCCGGGACTACAGCTTGGGAATTTATACAGTTTCTTCTAGCTTTCTTGAGTTTCATTTTATATCCCTGTCATCAGCTGTCCTACAGGTTAGCCAGCACATTTTCAGCCCATAGTGCGCTGGAAGAAGTTATGAGTCCTTTTGGAAATCTCTTAGCTGCCAGTCTTCAACAAAGTTTCTAACTTTTACATTCTTCTACATAGTGAAATTTGGCTCAGCAGCGATGAATTTGTGTACCCCCCTGCCCACCCTTTTTGCTCCTGCAGAATGATAATATGGGAGAGAATAAAATCTCACACCATCATTAGATATAAGGGACAAGAACAGTTCTTGGAATGGGCATTAGCTAAGTACTAGCTGAGAAAAACAATGCTAGGACAATTCTTGACTGTATTTTGGACAAAGAATATTCCATCACTATCTCACTCCAATATTATTTTGACAGAAGGTATTTGAGTGGGCTACATTTTAGTCAAAAGTCCCATTAACAACCCTAAACTGATTTTTAAACAAATTGAGCATTGCCTGACTTTTATTTCCATCAGGCAAAGAAAAAACTAATCAAGAAACTGTAAATACACAGCACCTGTGTAAATCAAGCCACTTGTTTCAAAAGCCTTGGCAGGCTGAGCTTCCATCAACAAGGGTATGTGTTGTAGTTTATATTCCCTTGTATTTGCAGTGTGCTTTAAAAACCTTTGGGCTACAACAGGCAATCTTAAACCTGCATAGCAGCTCAGGTTTTTGAGACAAGTAGATGCTACACAACTTCTCTACTCAATATTGCTCACCATTTTAATTAAAGTTCCACAAACTGGGTTTGATTCTGTCATTTGAAGAACTATCAATTTTAGCCCCAACTGTATGCACTTGACTTCTTATTTTTGTCTAGACTTTCCTAAATGTAGGAAAAAATAGGATTCTCTTCTAAAAAGTGTTCAAACTTGAGCTAAGTATTTTAAAAAACTTCCACAAATCATCAAACTGCTTTTCTTAGTACTTTTGGGTTTTGCTATTTACTTTTTTAAGATGTCCGCCAATGCAATAGGCATTACCCAGTGCTTTTAAAGAAGAGTAAGTTTTATGAACTTTACTCAATAGATTGCACCCTGTTAGGAGACACTAGAAGGTCACATATACTCAGTAAAAAGAGCCTTAACACAGTATTAATAACATGCTCCAAATGAATTTCCACTCTTACTAATGAAACCCCAAAAAACTGGTCACAAATCTGAAAGGGCAGTCAAGTGCATTATTACCAATGGACGGATGCTACGATTTCTTCACCAATAGAAAGAGAAGAGTAGGTGATATTCATATGCCTGCCTAGAATGCATACCTGCATTCTTAAAGTAACACAAAACAGGTATTCCAAAATCCCTTCAGCTCCTTGCACTTGAGTTGTTTTTTCTGGTCACCACTCAGCTCCTCCCTAGCTGAGTTTGATATTCAGGCAGGACTCCTACGCTTACATACTTTGAACACTACAGGAAACTACATCACTAACAAATTGAATACCTCAGCCAGCCATGGAAGATGGTAAAAAAAAAGAAATTAAATTAATAAATCTATTTCCTAAAACAAACTTTTTAAAATTTTGCTCCTTGTAGTAAGCAGGAAAAAAAGGTTGCCATCACGCATGAAAACTTTAAAAGCAAGACCGGTGGTGAAGTGAGATCTTTTACATAATACTCAAAAAGGAAGTAAGTGGTTCAAATGGACAGTTTTAGTCTCTTCTGCTCATGAACCTGAAGCCTGGTGGCATCAAGTTGTGACACAAGGCAAAAAGTCATTGCGAGGACCCTCAGATGACTGAGCTCCACTAACTTAAGACAGCTTTCAATACTCTGATTGTCAGGCACCCAACCGGCAGCACCCTGCACCCACACAAAGTAGGATGCAATCTTCAAGGGCCAAACTTTCCCAATCTTGCTGATAAAGCCCCCAAAGTATTGAACTTCTTGAGGCCACCTTGGTACGACTGCCGTCTTGATATATGCTATACTGACAGCGGAGATGGCTGCTGTTGTTCCAGCAACCTCAGCAACATTTCAGTGACCATTTCTGTATGCAACTGTGGTACCAGTAATCACTCTCTGCTAACAATAGCTAACAATAATTAGCTAATAATATAAGCTAATAGCTTTGTCTCTCATGCAGCCAGGGGAAAAATATCTCCTTGGACTTGGCCTCTCAGAAATTTCTCCCCCAAATACATACATAATAAAGAAATATAGTAAGGTTAATGACCTCAAAAGAGATGATTGAAACCTCCTGGTCTTTTTTTGCCCTCATTCTGAAAAGAGACACCACTAGCTGTTTGAACCCCTCCTAAGTCACTATGAAAAGGTGAAGAACTTCTCTCTTTCCACTAGGTTCCACAGCAGAAATCAATGATGAATACGGGTACCACTGTCAATGTAACAGGTAAGAGAAGCCCACTGCAAGATCTGTTAGTGGTTTTTTTAAATTGTAACTGTTCCTTAATTGCAAATTCTCAGTACTGAGTGAGCTCTTAAGACAGATGTTCTGCTGTAAAGAAAATTCCATCATACCATGCTTAACTGTTTTAAATGAAGTTTTGTACTATACACAGTAGGAAGAGGCTGTAATTATTTGAAAGCCCACGTGCTTCACGCAGAAAATACCATTCTTGAACTTGCAAGTTGGTCACACTGAATTGGTGAAAATTGCTGGAAATTTTGTCAGCTGTGAAACTGGAACAACTGGTACATTTCAGCTAACTATACAGAACTGAGCAAAAGTAGTAGTTATTACGGTAACTGGAAGAGAACAGCTTTTACTCAGTATCAGTATTTAATGGAGAATGTTAACAGAGAAAAGCTGTGGCTGTTTGGCACCTACACTAAGAACTAGTTAGCTGATGATCACAAGCTGGAAGGAAAGGTTAAAGAGAAAGTCCTCAAGAGGCACATTAAGTGCTTTAAGGTGGCTTCAACTTTCAACTAACATTGAGGCCAGTGCTTGCTTTTAATTAAAATTCTATTTGACATACACAAGGTGTAGAGGGAATTGCTGGGGTTTTTTTGTATGTTTTGTCCTGTCATAATCCCTTCTCTTCTCTGCAGAGAATTCTAGAAAACCTCAGCTATAAAACAGAGCACAAAATCTAATATTACTGGATTGTAGCATTGTCTTAGCCTGAGGGAATTTTCATTAAATTGCAGTAAGGAAACAGAGCAGCCTACAGTAGTATTTCTGCACATCTTGTAGGACATCCTTCTTTTGTTTCTGAAATTATTGAAACAGGACATGTTGGGTTTTTTTAGCAATTTAAATAGGCATCAGAAGATGACTTCTACAGTGCCAAGACCAATACCCTTTTTTCCCCCCATTATTTTGCTAGAAGCTGAAAACCCAGACTCAATTTCTTCTTTTGGGAGAGATATTTCAACTTGAAAAAAAATTACAGAAATCAGGATAGGATTTGTTATGTCGCTACCAGTTTTAGGTGACAAAAAGCACTGTTTTCTACAAAGCAAGTTCAGGACTTTCCATAAGCATCAATAGTTGAGTTTAATCAGAGAAATAGCAATAGCTAACTTGTAAAAAATGAAAATTAATTAATAGTGGAAAATGAAACAGGTTTTCCTCAAGTAAATTGTTATTTCTTGGACAGGAATCAATGCAACCAGAATTCCCAAATCTGAGGATTGACGAGCAGAATCAGGGCTTTCCAAGAAGAAAAACATTTCTCAAGAAATATTTTGGCACGTGAGTTTGGATTTGTTAGTATGCTTTGACTGGATTCTATTATCAGAACAGAAAGGAATAATTTACATACAACATACCCTGAAATCAGTTCAGTATAGAATGTACAATATTTTAAGCAGAACTTCCACCTTTAGTTACATTCTTCCACAAGGGATGACACCACCACTAAAAGTGCCTGACAGCTCTTGGCTCTGTCTCTCAGTTAATGCTGTTCGTTAAACACAGTATTTTCCAGTGGTTTCTGTTCAGTCTTCATTTAGCTATCTCATCTGTTTCACAGTTAGCCTTTTGCACCTTTGCCACCTAGCTTGACTTTACCAGCCTAGACACTGACTGTTCACAAGTACTGCACTATCATATTAAAAAAATGCTGAAAGCCATTTTGGGGATGGGAGTGGCTCCTAAAAAATTATGTAAGCAAACATGCATCTATCTCATGATGCTTTGATCTAAACCACTGTCTGTATAGGAAAGCATCACGTTTCATTTTAATTTAATTATTACATCACATGCCTTTTATGGTTACCTTTACACCCCCAAGTTTTTAATCACACAGCAGCACATTTTGTGAGAGGTCAAACCATGCAATTCATCAGTTATCCAATAAATTAATCATAAGGTCTTCATTCTTGGTTCATTTTGAGGTCATATTGAGATCTTTCAAGTGCAGCAATTTATCAGCTGTACCCCGATGTCCCAGCGAGAATGCTCAAAAAAAGCATCCATGTAGAACAATACAGAAAAGAGTTCGTCTTACCTATGCCTCATGCTGAAAGCTTGACCTCCTCTCATTTGCTACTGGACATGTCTAGTGCCTGTTTGGGATGCTTTTATGGGAGTCAAAGACACAGGTTTATATAACTTTCAGGCAGAAGAGGGATCAGAGTCTAAGCCTCCCACATTCTGAGTGATTCCAGCTCTGCAAACACATCTTTCTCACAAGAAGAATCTGGGCATCTAACTTTGCACCTTCTTTTTAGGCCATACATCAAACCAGTTCATTTTAAGGTCACTACTCAGCTCAAGCAGTCAACTTGTTCTTGAACCACACAGGCCTTTTTTGGGGCCCTAGCAGGTTGGTTAGCCTTATTTCCAATATTCAAAAACATCAGCAGATCTAATAGTTACTGGAGAAGTGAAAAATCTTTTGCTCATCAACTAACATTTCACATTGGGAAAGACTCTTGAATGTGTCTTATCCACCCCCATCCTGCAGTCTCACACAGGAAAATGTCAAGGACAGGTGCCTCATTTATTTCTTCCACTAACTTTGACATTTAAGCTGATTTTTACATTACAAGTTGAATCATATTTATCTAATACAGAGGAGTGAATTGCATCAACAAAGAAAAGGAAAGGAAACATGATGGCAATCCCAGAAGAGCTACCTTCAAAACTTGTTTGTATTTGGTTATGAGAAGTGGTACGTTGTACTGATTGTAGAGAACTTATTTTTCTCTCAAAACCACAGTCCAGCTGCACGAAGCAGAAGTCAAGCAGTAGCTTGGACATATCCTTCTCAAGTATTTCAGAAGGGAAACACATTTTCTTGAGTATTGTTTCTCCCCCAAAAGTTTCTTAGAAAAGCTGAGGTTTAATACACATTTGAAATAACATCATAATGATGCTTTCAAAACACAAGCACAACATAACCGCACTCTTGGTATACTGCAAACCAATCTGAATCCCTACTAAATTAATCCCTAACCAGGGCCCTCCATTTGGTACTAACAATAGCTTCTGTTCATGCATGACTGAATTGTGCATATAATGTGTCTACTTTATAGAGAAACCCAATTCTAACTCACTGGGATGCCTTCTTTTAAAAATTAAAAATAATAAAATTATCCCTTTGACAGAAGTAATGAAAATTATTAAGTGCATAGGTACTAAAAGTGTCTGGAGAAGTTTAGTGCTGTTCTAAGATCAAAAGCCATCCATTCTCTTCAGATAGAGAAATCTTTCCAATTTTCTCCAGACTTGGAAAAAGTGAAGTTTGAACTGCATTGCAGAAGAGCAAATAGTAAAAAACGTATCACGCACAGGCATCTCCACATGACTCTTATTACCCATTTTCTCTGTAAGTAAAAATTTGCTCAGCTGTAAAGCTATCAATTTGCAGTTAATTCAAAGCTGATCAAAAATCCAGAGAAGTATAAATACAAAGTACTGAGTCACCCAGTAATGATTTACAGAATTCTTTCTCCCATTCTTCCTGTTTATGTTGTCTTTATTGTGGATTCTTCCATTTCACTAGAGGCTTTCAATACTTAAAGACTGTCATATTAACATTTATAAGTAATATCCATAGCATCAGTAATAAAAATCAATACATAGATCAAGTGACTCACTAGCTTGTTGATGGTGCTCTTCTTCCCTTTGGAATGGGCTGAATGCATAAGTAGATATTTTGCTTTTCAGTAATGAAGTCAGAACATTGTCTACCTTCTCTACAGAAGAAAATTTCAATGCCTGCTTAAAAGAAAGAAAAAACAGAAAAAATGTTAGTGCATTTGTTGCATATGTATTTTTAACTTTATCCTCAGAGTGCTGGTGAATCAAATTACTCAAAACAGTATTACAGCAAACTCTCTATTAGTAAGAGCAGCACAATTTTTGAGAGCTATAGAAGAGATATTTTAATACAAAAGAATCACAACAATATGACCCAACTGCACATAAACACATATTATAACACATGAAGTCCAGCCATGACTTAAAAACTTCTGGATGAAGTGTAAGGACAGAAGATTTATGTTTTACTACAGCAGTAATTCAGGGTGAGTTTATAGTAGCTCCTTGTTACCCAAAATTTTTACATTAAGATTGTGGCCTTGTCTAGGTAGGAAACAGCTTCAGTTTCATCAGCCAACACATTAACATCGTTGACAGAACAAGAAACTGATATCAACCAGATAGATCAGCTTCCTACTAAACACAGTCTTTACACAAGGGAAATCCTCACTGACTGCCAAGAGATTTCTGAGTGCCTCTTTCTGGACAGAAGGTCAAGATCTATGCCTAACAACTTTCAAAGTAGCCATAATTAAATATTTCTTTGCCTGGCCTGACAAGAGCAGCCTGACTACAGAGATTTGAAGAGTAAGGATATTTTACACCAAGTACAACAACTCTAGTCCAGTCTGTGCCGCACTGGGCACCAAAAGAGCTCAGCCACAGCAGAGAAGAGCTCAGGGGGAGTTGCTTTACTCTGCTCAGGGTCAGCAGCCCTGCGTCTGCCTTCCCACAGCTGCACTGTAGCTGGTCAAGACAATTCTGGGATCACTAAAAGGGAACATCTGCAGACATGCTTAGCATATGAACTTGAAAAAAAAAAAAAAAAAGGCATGTCTATGACTGAAATGCTGAGCAGAACAGGACAGCAGGGTCTGCTTACGAAACATCAAGTTTAATTCCCAAGACTGTTAAAGGGGAATAAGAAAAGTAAGTATGACATGATCAGAAAATGTTGGAAGCAGAGGCAGGATATAATTTTCATCAGATTCCTACCACGAATTAGAAGAGAAGTTTGTGCAGGTAGGAAGCTAACAATATGATTGTTTATTTTTCCCACAATTAACCCTGGCCCTTCCAATATTAAGACAGATAAAAACCATTGCATTTCTTTTCATAATTCACTCCCTTTCTGTGCTGCCACATGACATTCTCGGTATTTTTTATTCAATAATTATGAAGATATACATTAATCTTCAATAAGCAAAGCAATAAGCATTAAAAAATATCTTTGAGGCTTGTTTTAGAAAAAAGATCTAACCTGAGTACAAGACTTAGTGTGAATTCAGAAAGCATATGCAAAACCTCCCAAATATCTATAAAACCCCCAAACTATTAACATGAATAACAACACTATGTTTACAAGTTATTAAGAGGAATAATATCAAAATTCAGTTAGGAAACCATACTATTCCCTCTTATTCCAAGTAGGTCTTCTTAGATGCGTTATCATCACACTACCTGAATAGAGTAGTGTAATGTAAAGCCTACCAGGGGCTCCACCCAAGATGGATGCTGGGTCACGGGTTCTTCACACTTTTATAAGTTTGGTCCATTTGCATATCAGGGTTAATTCTCCAATTATAATTTCAGTTAATGATGTAATTACCCCAAGTTTGCCCATCCTCTCAAAGGCTTTTAGTTTACACATTTTGAGGCCTTGGACAACAAGGTGTCCTTGAAGAGCAAACCTTTGTTATGTCTAGCCAGCATGAGAGAGCAGTAGTTAACAGGCCACACAAAACTTCCGAGTTACACACTAGGCAGTACAGGATTTGAAAAATATGAAAGTTAAAACCGAAGGCATCAACATCATAAAGGTCACCTCCCCAAGAAACAATTCCGTTTAGAGACTTTTACTTTACTGTCCACTCCTGCCCCAGAGCACACACAGACTCAAAGTAGGCTGTGTTTACATATTTTAATGCACCCTATACAGATCTCTGTAGGTCCGTGAAATCTTCCCAAGAAATCTCACCAACATTACCAACCTGAAGTTCATACTGAAGCTTCACCAAAGCCAACAGAAGCAGAACTGTATCTAAAGTTGTACTTAACGTTAAGCAGCCTGCAGGAGAACTCTGAGCCACTCAGGAGTTTGAGAAACCCACACTTTATCCAAATAAAGATTTACAGGACCGGAAAAGATAGGCAAGAGTGCTCCCGCTGTGTCCTTGCAGCCCCTCAGAATCAAGCTAGTGAGTTTGAAGGCAATTCTTCCCATACTCCCTGAAGCACAGCCAACTATTCTTTGAGCTCCAGTGCTCAAAGACCTTCAGCAAGCACTACTGCTTGTCCCAATACCACCTCCCCACCTGTAGGTACTAACTCTATTCCCTCGCCCCTTTTCAGAGCAACGGGACACAGCTGCGAACAGAAAAGCACCAAGTGCTGACCATCACACCTGGGCTTCCAAAAACATCCTTGAAAGAGGAGACCACCAAGCACATATTTTGCTGCTTTTGTGAATGAGACTACTTATATTCTTTAAAAACTGCTAACCAAGTCCTGAAAATATGTGCCACTGAAATGCAGCATCCACAGCCAGTAAATTAACATGCTCTACACTGGCTTTGGCAGTACTAACAAGGTTACATTTACATAAAGATGAACTTCTTCAGTAGTTCTTACATATCAGACACTGCTTTACATGCACTTCTATATCTGGATTGCCTGTGCCAAAGAGAATGGGCTAGGTTTAAGAATCACTCAGGCATTTTTGACAATTTTAGCCAGTGATAGAATATGGACAGCTTTCATACCTAGAGGAAAAGAAAGAAACATTTTGAAATAACAGCTGTTAATGTGGCTGAGAAGATTGAAATATTAAATACAGTTTCAAAGGAAGTTTCTCTGGGGATCACGGAGAGATGCATACACAATATCACCACATAAGTCATATAGCTATTTTACAAATTTTCATAGAGAAAGCTGCAGTATATTTTCATCCTTTTTTTCCAATATCCACTGTAACTGGAATCCTGTTTAATGACTATGATAAAAACATCTTTTAAGATACCAAGCATCTCAGAATCATAGGAGTATTATTCAACCAAAGTTTGTCATAAAGACTTCCTCAATCTCTTTAGATATTCTAAGTCACCCAAACTAACACAAACTTATCAACTTCAGTAATAAGGATATGACCTTAGTTTTATTTTTTTTTTTCTGAAACCTAATAAATCTATGCCAGGAAACCCCAACACTAAATAATTGAATCAATAATTCCATTTGGTAGGAACTCAGAGAGAAAAATCAATACAGCATATAAATCAAGCAGAATGCTGAAATGATTAGTTGATGTAAAGTAAAACATGAAATATGAAAAAGTTTAATTATGAATTATAAAAACCTTAAAATGAGTCTGTACATTAGGTTACTGTAAGAACATAAACTCCCTAAGAGAATTTCTTGAATGCAGAATTATGTGAAACCGAGAGAACCAAAAATCATGACCTTTAGCTAACTCCTATATTCTCACAGCAAATCCATTCAGCATTATGATTCAGTTATTATGATCCACTCTTCCTACTTTAACATTTCAGTTTTTTTCTTTCAAAACTAATGCAAAGAAACTTATTTAATTTTCTTTATTTACTCAATTACATTTTAAATATTTATTTGGTTGTTTAAAATGCCTTGCTGATGTTGGTAAATGCTTTTTAAATTCAGAAAAATTTGGAACAGAAAATTTTAAACTATCAGATGTAGCAAAGAATTTTATTCAAAACCATGATTTGTAAAATCTTAGATTATATTTAATCTAAACCTTAGCTAATGTCAATCTTTATTGCTCTCTACAAACTGATTCATAAATGCAGTAGTACCATATTTTGATAGTCTCCCATTAGGATACGTAAATTCATCTGACCATCACGAAAGGGAAGGGATCATTGCAATCCTATTTGTTGGGTTTTGTCTATCTCTTTGGCTCTACCGGGGGACAAAGTGGAGCATCTCAAAGGAGCTGGCAAGGTTGGCAAGACAATAAACAATACAATGTAAGCATTTTACCAAAGCACTGTGTCTTGGTATGAACTAATGCAGCCATTTGCTTTCAGCACAGAATTTTAATAAGGAGATACTTCTCAGATTGCAAGTACTTGTGAAAATCTTGAACTTTCCTTTGAACTACAGAGTGATATTGCTTTGATCAATAATTGCTGTAAGCTTTTCTATTTTATATCAGTTTTGTTTTCCATTGTGTTTGATTGTTACTTTGCATAGATAAACGACTGTTGCCCTGGGATACTTTTGCAAATAAGTTGATAGTCTCAAAGGTTTTAATTATCCTGGTTAAATGGAAGTTACTACTATTCCTGCTACTTGATGGGAATTCTAATCAGTATCAAGTCTGTTTTGTTTTTCCTTTTGCAAACACATTTAAAAAATTAAGTTAAATTATGTTCTGTAAATGGCATCTTTATGATGTAGCTTGTTGGCATTAAATCAGGAGCTCATTTAAAAAGTTTGCAGAAAAATTTTAGCTACCTAGCTAGTTAGTGTACCTCCCCCTGTGGCCCAGCAGGTACCATTAAATGAGAAAAATCTTCCAGCACATAGGTACACTTACAAAAGAATTACCATCAGTATACTTTGCCACAGAGTAGCCATGACATTGTTTGAACTGTAGAGTTTACCCAGCTAAAAACATTTTCTCAACATTAGTTTTTCAGTTACCAAAACAATAAAAATAACAGCATATAGCAGTGTCACCTCATTTAAACCCTTGCTTATTATTCAGTTGAGTAAAGGTGAGGAATTGTTAAACATACTTCATAGTCATAACACTACAGCTGCATTTCCTGGTGTGCACTACTGCTCTGCACAGAATTATTTCTGCATTTGAATACAATTTGAATTGCATGTGCTTTACTAAATATTAGTCATGCTGGTTAAATGAAGGGCCAAACTCCTGAATAACACAAATAACTCTCCAGTGGAAATACCTTGTGTGTCGTAGGTATCTAGGTTACCATGTTAATGATAACTTTTTAAATCATTATGGCACGTTTCTTATGCGTACAAGTTTAAATGAAACCTGTTAGAAGCTTACTTTGATATACTTCAAAATACAGGCTAAAAAATAATGGATACCATAAAGAATTTAAGAACACATTTGTTCTTTGAGTTGCACTCTTTTTTGTGTGCAATGGCCTGTTTTCCAAGAACAGAAGTAACTTGTACTTGGAAGAAATCTAGCTTCATCCTTAAAAGAACACCAATAATGCAATAAATCATATTTTATTAATGCTTTTGTTATGAGTGTAATGCCTTAGGTGGCAGATAAGGTATATTTGTCACAGGAAAATGAGATTGTCTGCACTGGAAACACAGACTATTATTTTTGTCCTGGCTTTGCAATTACAATATAGAGATCATGAAAGGTCTGCTTGAGCTACCCACCATTCAACAAATGATACTTGAGATTCCATCCTTCCTTAATAAATGCTTTCTTTTCCTGTTATTTCTTATGTGCCACTGGCAAAGAACAGGCTGCAGAGCACTGCAGTCTGCTGTGCTGATCTCAAACACAGCTCAAAACCTGATTTTTTCTAAATATACGCAAAGAATCTGCATGGCAACCAGCAAATCACATGAACGATAATTCAGCAGCTGTAAATGGACTCTACACGAACAGCAACCTACTGCCTCCCATACAAGCTATGCCAGAAAAAATTGGTTTGATGGTGAATGAATAATAACCCTCCAAATACAATGTGGTTGAAGATTACTTGCTTCTATTGGTTTCAGAATACACAAAAAAATAACACTTTAAATGTAGAGGGACTCCGCTAATATTTATTCTTACTTTCAACCTTTGGAATGCAGCATGTTGCTCACTGGGCATATAGAGCACAAGGGATGTTTACATCTCTCTCTTAACAAAACAAAAACATGGAAAATTTGTTTTCTCTTGCCTGACTTGCTTACAACTAGGCATCTCAGAGAGAGGCCTCTTAATCCTGAGCCTACTACTGAGCCATTACAAATTGCTGTGCGATCAGAAGACTGCATACTATCTCTTAGTTCATTTAGGCACTTACATTCTATTTTTCTTTAATTAAAATTTGAGAAGTCAACTTACCTGACAAGTGAAAGCTATTGGGTCAGCCACTTTCTTTAAAATGGTTTCAATTTCATCTAGTGCAGTGTAGTACTCAATCTGTGCTGTCGTCTTAATGACTCCCCCACAGTAGACATTTACATATACAGGGCCAGCAGGAAAATCTTATAAAACACAAATCAGAACAGCAGCTGAAAATATTTTACAGTCCCAGACCAGAGATCTTGGGGAATGAGTAAAAGAACAGAGAATATCACAGAAAAAAAGATAGTGTTGATGAACTGACTGGATTTGCATTTCACAGATGATTCAGTGTAGTCAGTTTTTTTATTCAGGTCTTTCAGTCTAACATCACAAAGCTGACAAAAGAAAATACATATCTTTAAATCTGTATAAAGCAAAGCTATTGTATTGCTTCACATTGGAAAGGAGATGAAAACAGAATGCTTAAAATTTCCAACTGCCCTTTGATAGACTGATGACCTATAGTCAGCTCCCTTATGCCTACACGTTAAGGAAAAGTTCATTTATCACAAATAGTGCAATTGCTATTCATCTCATGAAACATTTTTCTTAACTGCAGTCAAGGTTCTCAAAATTGTATTTGAGCTAGGCTGCAGAAATTGCAGTATAATTAATCCAATCCAGTTGTTTACCTCGTAAAAGCCAAGGAGAGAGGCACCGGTAGTCTGTTACTTAAGTATGACTCGCTCTGTGCATGCAGCACAAGCCTACTTTATGAGCACATTTCCCAATTCATTAGTATTTGTTGTGCCAGGCATTCTGCTGGGCCATACTAGCAGAGTGTTCTTAAAATACTAGCTCTGCCCACAAAACAGTGAAAAAAGGGGCAGTTCTGAAAATGGAGAAGAGTAATAGGGCCACAGAAACTAGACTAACAGTACATCATGTTAAATCACTTAAATGGAAACTGCCTAAATATGGGTTTTTGGAAAAAAGCCAAACAACAAAACACAGCATTTTTCCTATAACATCCGATCATATATAACATTTAGGTGGACCTAAGAAAGGATACTTCCAAATTTCCACTTTGCCAGATTTTGAAACAGAAAGAAACATTAAACATAAATGATATGAGAAACATAATTAAACTTGGGCTACAGCTCCCTGCCAATTTTTTCATATTTCATTTACTTTTCACATTTTATTTCTTCACCCACTACAGAAACCTCCTTGTGATCAACAGTGTTCTCACAATAAAAAAATAAAATTGGAAGAATCTTTTAAGATCTATGCATGAGGATTGCAGCTTTTGTTCTCTGAAACCTGGTTACAGATGGAAGTTTCCTGTTCGTTACATACTTTCCAGTCAGGTTTCTAAAACCAAACTCTCTGCACCATCACAGTGATAAAGATCTCTCAGGCCATATGTGGCCATTGTCTCAGGACAGTGTTCAGGATGAAAATCACAGAAACAATTAGGTTGGAAAAGACCTCCAAGATCATTGAGTTTGACTTTTGACTGACCACCAGCCTGACAACAAGACCATGGCACATGTGCCACATTCAGTCATTTCTTGAATATCTCCAGGGATGTGACTCCTCCACCTCCCTGGGCAGCCTGTTTCAGTGTTTAACAAACCTTTCTGTGAAGAAATTCCTCCTGATGTCCAACCTGAACCTCTTCTGACACAGCTTGAGGCCATGTCCTCTTGCCCTGTCACCAGTTGCATGGGAGAAGAGGCCAAACCCCACCTGGCATAGCCTCCATTCAGGTAGGCTGTACAGAGTGATAAGCCTTTTCTCCAGGCTGAGCAACCCCAGCTCCCTCAGCCACTACTTGCGTGAGGTATTCTCTAGACCCTTCCCCAGCTCCATTGCCTTTCTCTGGTCACAGTCCAGCACCTCAGTGTCTTTCTTGAAGCGTGGGACCCAAACCTGGACACAGCACTCGACTGGTGCAAGTCTCACCAGTGCCAAGTCACAGAAATCATCACGTCACAGAATTACCAAAACATAGCTCCAAGAAGCCACAGTGGAAAATAGTAGCCTATGTGTATGTATTTCCTCCTATCTAAGGTTATATTGCAATCATTTTAGAATGAAATATTATGTAAGTTCCTGTGGGAATTCACAGCATGCAGCCCAGTAGCAAACTATACTCTGAATACATAGGTGATAAATGTTTTAATTCTTAACTCACATCAAGAGTGTGGCCCTTAAATCGCACAGATCTTCTAAGAGAAACCGTTGCTAAATAGTTGAAACTGTTATCAAGTAGTTACGGATGGAGCAATAGAAAAAATCGTTAGGAACTAGCAAAGATGAGTTATACAGAGAAATGGCAAGAATGTGAACAGAGAAAAGAAATTATTTCCTGTATCAGTAAGAATTATGGGGAGGAGTACAACCAGATTTACTGCATTAAATATAAAATGAAACATTTAGTAACAGAGTAATAAGAAAAGAATATTAGGTTTGCATTTTATGGAAGTAATTTTGAAGAACGTGAATCTGTAACTAATCAATGACATTTTAAGACTGCTACCTGCCATTTAACCATAGAAAACCAATCTAATAATACCTAGGTTCCCATAAATCACAAGGCCTTGCTTCCCTGCATTATTAAAAGTTATGTGTGCAAAACTCATGTACAGGAAACACTCACAAAATAGGAGAAAGGGAAACTACTTATCAGAAAAATTGAAGGGAGTTGAAACTTTTCAGTTTTTCTTAAAGGTAAAGAATATTTTTCTTACCTAGGGCTTTCACGTATTTGACCTTCTTGTTCCAAGAGGCTGTCTGCGTCCTAATTCGTTGATTATCTGCTACGAATTCAATTTCTAGAGTATCTTCATCTATTTCATCTTTCAACAGAATGAATATTTCACCAGGGTTCTACAAAATTAAAATGTGTTCCCATTAGTCCTTCAGAAAATTACACTGGAAGTGTAACATTATATTGAAAGTGTATTGAAAGAACTTTCCTTTACCAACAGCTTCATGCAAAAAAATTGTACTACCAAAATACGATGGTATCTCACTGCTTCCTTTAGTATTTTAGTTACATAAATGACACAAGCAATGTAGGATTATAAATTCCGCTTACATAAGAATATTTTAAAACAGTATTTTAAATGCATATGTAGGTGAATTGTTACATTTTCTAAGGCCCCTCTACTTTATAGTCTGGAAGAACAGCATTCATCCTTACAAGAATAACATAAAATACTTTAGGCTCATTTAACCTCTTACAGTAAGGTGACAGTAGACAGAAGCAGCAGGTGATGTGAGACAATAGCCCTCTACTACCTCCTGAACCAGAGGCAAAATCACTCCCTTAGAACTGTACCGATCTCAACAATGAAATAATGTGTGTAAGTCATCTTTAAAAGACAGACAGAAAACAAAATCCGTGACATTCCATGTACACGGCAACCTCCATACTTGACCATGGCCACTCACTTACATAAAGGAACACAGTGCTGGATTTTGTACTTCCTCTGTTTATGCCGCCACATATTTCTCACAGCCACTCTGATTAAAAACACACATGAGCATTCATGTCCACTGCATATGCATGCAGACACGTACATATAAATATTTCTGATTTAATTTAAACTCAAACTAGGTCCATGCTCACACACGCCCTGGTGATGGGCACACACACAGGTATATATACACCCATCCTGGATTCTTGCCAAGACAAACTCCATAGCTTTTAAGAAGTGCCTGATTACTTGTTCCCTCTAAAGTGTAAGGCCCACATGACAGTACTACTTTGACTCAAGCTGCTAAATAACTCCAATAGAGCTGTCTCCAAACTACTTTATTCGCAAATCTTTTGACTGCAGTGTGGATGCAACACAAAGGCAAAATAAATCCCACCGCAGTCTTGATGCACTCTCATTTTGGTCCCTTGACAATTTTGGAAACAAACAGCATATATAGTATGAATGAGATTGCAGCAGGAAGAGGAGAAGAACAATGACTGTTATCCCAAAGATTTTAGCATCCAGAAGTCTTACCTCACATGATATTCTTCTTGGAAGCACCAATATTGACTGCTCATTACTTTCTAATCTTTCAGAAAGTACCTCTGTTTTTAAAGTGAGGTCTGTTTCTTCTGATGCTCCCCTGGCATCTGACAAGTTAATATCAGAGATAGTCTGGTGATCTGAAATAAATAATGTGAAATGAGAACATTGTTAATAATCAGCAAAACATGGCAGTGATGTGGTTTCCAATGTATTACTCATATGGCATTTGGAGTCACATTAAGGACAGCGTGTGAAAGCCTGGCAAAATTCCTTTAATACAAATATGATAAGGTGTCCTCCTCTGATAAAAAGCTTGCCTCTGAAGTTTTGATCCTGCAGCCTTGATTTACATGATCAGGCTCTGCACATATGCTTTGTCTTCCTACAACAAAAAGGGACATAGCCTGCAGACTGAAATGGTTCTGAACAGCAAAGTCAGGGAAGTCAGCCAGTTTTGTAGTCTCAGAACTCTCATACACTAGGATAAAACTGGATTTTTACCACTCTTCCTTTCTCTATGTGTAAACAAGAACATGCTGTATGTTTACAACATCAGCCCAGCTGTCTACAGGACGGGTTTGCATGAGGGCAGTGACACCTGTAACATGGTACTATGACAGTAGGCACAGATTTCTTTGACACAGATTCCATAGTCTTTGCCTGCCTTAATGGACAAAATGATGGATGGAAGGCACACACTTTTTAAATAGGATAACCTGGGTTTGGAAATGCTATGCCAGTTATACAGGTAGCTTGCAATCAGTTTCTTTTCTGTGTCGCTGTACCAGAAAAGGCCTAAGAGCCTCCAGTGAGTATAGTGACTCCTTCACCACATCACAGCATTTTAATCATGAAACAGAACTGACAACTGCATTTGCAGAGCTCTGACTAAGCCTGTGTTTTAGCAAAGATATCCTTTACCTGCTATGTCTCAGCTGTATCATTACTCCTCCTTTCCAGACACTCTATTACCCTGTGTGAAACGCTCCCGCCACCTGTCTCAAAGGACTGCAGCAGCTCTTCATCATGGAGGATTACTCAGTATACTGCAGTCACCTAGTTAAGTTATTGATATCATTTCACACAGTTCACAGTTAAAAAATCTTGACTGGCTGGCGAGACAATGTCCTGAGAGATATCCACACCGTCCTGTATTACTGTAAATTATGAAAGACTCACAGTCAATTACATTCAAGGATACAAAGAACTTCTGATGCACATCTTTTCCTCTTAAATGGATATAGAATATTAAAGTAAATTAGTGATGGGCAGAATACAGAACAGCAGCAATTTGGCTTTGCTTAAAGAAGTACCACAGCCATTTTGAGGTTTTTCTTAAAAGACTGAGGGACACAAACCATACAGTGCTCCTAAGTGGTACAGAAACCTTTCCAGTCAGCGTCAGTATTTACAATTAGTTTTCTCACTTCTTGCTTGCCTCTCACTTCCCCCATATGCACCAGTTCATCTGACACAGAATGTTTCCTTTCCTTTCCTTACCAATCTTGCCTTGCTTAAGGCATAGATTTAATAAAGTACCTCTATAATAAATGTGCCTGCTAAATAAAATTATGCCATGGTATTCTATGTCTGATGTAGAATCTTTTTTATCGAGGCATATGCTTCGATTGTTAGGAGAGATCTCAGAAAAAGGAAGCGCACACACACACAAAACCCCACCCCCAAAAAACCCCAAAGTATCAATTGTCCATGGTTCCTTGAGGAAGCTAAAGTTTCCTTGAACATCTAAGTTAGGCTGGTTTGATGACCACCACTAGCTAGTAAAATCTGCCCAGACTACTCCTGCTTATATTCTCAAGCCTTTAAGGCAAAATAATTCTGAATTTAAGCTGTGAATTCAGCATAGATTGCTAAAATTTCAATGAACCTATGTGTAGATGTACTTTACTGAAGTAGCATTAATTCCATTTGCTTTAATTTACTTTAAAAATTAAGTAGGCTACACTGAACAAAGGCTATTCTGATTCTGAATGAGAATCCACACACAGTTCAATGCAGTTTAACTAATCCAGCTCAGGATGTAAGTACAATATTTTCTCTGATTATCACTCTGAAGACTAGACTTTATTTAGCACTGCCCTTCAGGAAAAGGAAGGCCTGAAGTCTTGCTGAGGAAAACAGTTATGATACTTTACAGCAGCCTTACAGTACCTAAACAGGGCCTACAAGAAATACAGAGAGGGACTTTTTACAAGGGCATGTAGGGACAGGAAGGCAACACAGGACAAGGGGGAATGGCTTCAAACTCAAAGAGGGTGGGTTTAGATTAGATATACTAAGAAGAAATGCCTTACAGTGAGGGTGGTGAGACACCAGCACAGGTTGCCCAGAGAAGCTGTGGATGCCCCATCCCTGGCAGTATTCAAGACCAGGTTGGATGGGGCTTTGAGCAACCTGGTCTAGTGGAAGGTGTCCATATTTACGGCCAGGGGATTGGAACTAGATGGTCTTTAAGATCCCATCCAATCAAACCTTTCTACGAGTCTGTAATTATATATGCCCACAGAACATATTTCAGGAATGTATTCACATTCTAAGGTGCTCATAAATCTTACATACACAGAATTCACTTAAGAAGATAACTCATATGAGGTACATGCTGCTCCTGAATTTTTTTCCGCCACTTTAGGCAAAGGAGTCTCACAGAGACAAGAAACATTTCGTTATCAGATTGACAAAATGAAAGGAATGAATAACAAATCTAGAAGGCACTGGATTCTCAGATGTCAGCCATCTGTCAGTGACTGTTCTTCAAGAATCATGTAGATGGATTCTAATCTATGTAAAGTTCATGACAACTTTATTTCTACAGTCTGCACTCTACTTATCAAAGATGATAGTAGTCACTTTCACCTTTTAATGTCAATAATTCATCTACTGAGAACATTAATGCTATTGCTAACAAGTTGGTTTCAATTAGGATATTTTCCTCCCTGTTAATTATTGCATTTTAGTATTTTTATTATGCCTAGTGACATCTAAACACAGTATCAGAACATCAACCCAGTCACTACTCTGATAGCACAGCTATCCCAATAATTTCCCAAGAAATATGGCTCTTACATCAAAGACTTGGATATTTAAGAGGATTAGGGATTCCCCTGCTGACTCTGAAAGTGGCTATCAATTCATTAGCTAAAAACCATCCAGCAAGACCTCTTTCAGTAAATGTCAGGTCTACCTAACAATCAATAAACCCTGTACAACTGTCCAAGAACCACAGGGATCTGTATTATCACTACAGTACAGTCACCAAACTTTGGAGCCACCATCTCCAGCACTCAAATTCCTACAAGCAGTTGCACACAATCTGCCCTAAAATGTGGAACATGAAACAACCACATGAAATGTTATTTGCCATGCTGAACAAGCAATACACCAGAGATTAAGCAAGCCTTGCTTTGTTGGCATTAACTGACACAAAGTAGCTCATAAAGGTATTAATACTACAGTAATGAGACTGTAGTAACACAAATGGAGCAAGCATAGTTTGTATTTGTTTTACGTAGGCAGAAGGTGTTGACAGACGTTCAAGTCTTTTGAACACATAAATTTTGGACATCTTCATTATTTGTTCTGTTTACATTCTTGGTTTTGACCTGAAAGCAATGGCTAAGGAGCTCCACCAATTCATGAGGCTTTCAGAAAAATTCAGAATTTACAACTGAGGGTGAAGATTATCTTAGAAGAAACATAAAAGGAACATCATTATTATTTTGGAATATGTGAGAGACAGGATTTATTAAAGGGTATTTGTTGCTTGGTGAATGTGTTCTTTTAACATTTTATATAATGACCTATTTGTGAGGTTTTTAAAATGTAGCAGTAACAATTAAAATAATTGATGAATAAAACCGGGCCCTTTCTTGTAGGATCAAAGTATAAGAAATTATTAACTATATCTAATGATGCACAGACAACACTATGAGCCAGAAGCTAAAAAGAAAGGAAAAATCTATGATAAACTTCCCTTGAGTAATCAGGGCAGTACCACCGGGAATTATCATCTATTAGAGAGGGTAATGCTTCATTTCCATCAGGTTACTTTTGTTGGCTTACTTTTGACAAATATCTACTGCTAACAGTCATATTGAAAAGACTGATCTTAAATTTACGTTCATTTTAAATAGTAAAATATAACACACACTTACTGTAACTTAATTGGGGACAGTGCTGATGTTTTCAACTTCAATGTTCTCTCCTAATTCATGTAACTTCAATACATCAACTTGGTATATTTCACATAAGACCCTTTGGAATACATGATTGCTTTCAATTTAACATTTTGAACTAAATTCATGACATGACTTTGAAATTGTATTCCTTTACATAAACTGAGAAATTCTAATAAAGTGTCTCAAGTCTCCTGTGTATTCAACAACTAATGCTTCGCCATGGCTTCTAAGCAACTCTCCTGCCATATTCAACTTCCCCCTCACCCCCAAATTCTAACCTTTCAAATATACTCTCTAGCTATCCTTACTGCAGCCTACATGAGAATTAAAAGTGTTCTCTGTCTTTGATTACTCGGTACTTGCTACGTGTTTTGAGTCAACAATGTATGTGACAGATTCAGGGCATTAAAAATAGCAGAAAACAAACTTATGAAATATTTATGTATTTTCTAAGGCTACCCATGAAATGAATCTCTCAGTCAAAATTAAGCTGGTTTTACAAAAGCAAAATGCCAGCTAGCTTTACAAATTTCAGTTCTTCCTCAAGTTTTGCTAAAGCAATGCCAGACGAAGAACTGAAACTGTGGTACAAAAGAGGCCCTCAATTAGCCCTAGATCACACATCATACAAAAGGATGAGAAATATGGGTAAATCAAGTTAGGCAGATGACAAGGAATGGGAAGGTAATTTAGCACATGTGGTCACCTTGCCACATGAAAGAAAAGTCAGGGGTTTCCAGTGTCAAAGATTCAAATGAAGAGGCTTACAGTAGATCATTTAAGTGCAGGAGGCATCCCGTGTAATATGGTAGGCCCACGCTCCAGCACAACAAGAGGTGAAGGCAGAGGTGGTGCCAGTGGGTTCAGTGAGGTGTCACTGAAAAGGTTCCCATGTGTAAGTGACTTCCTTGCAATTCAGAAACCTGAAGTCGAACATGTATGTGAGTGCCCAGCAGAAATATGAGTTAAAGAAGAACCATACAGAAAAAAGCAAAGGAACCTTCTGTAATGTGGAAAAAATCAGGAATAAAAGACATATGCACATCATGTTCTTCTTGCAATCCACCAAAAGTTTATTATAGACATTTATGAAAGATAATCCTGTTAAAGTGTGGGTATCTGCAAATGCTGTATGTGCTCAGCAGAGAGTGTAGCAGAGTGAGATGGAAAGGGAGCCTCTAACTGCACAAATTGCTCTATAAATTACCTGAGAAAGCCAGTGAGAAACAGGGAGGCAGAAAATACCCACCACACTGTGCTTCCTTCAATGGGCCTGTGTTCCTTGCATGAACATGGGATTTTCTCATTCTTACCATACACACTTTCTAAGATATTATTTCAAAGCAAATCCCCTTTTCTGCTCTGCTGAAGTTTTCTTTTACTAATGGTGAGAGAAGGCTTAGGAATGAAAAGGTTTCCAAAAATCACAGAAATTATTAATACGTACTCAAACACAGAAACATCAGACTTCAGCTTTAATTTCTTTCATTTGTTTTCTATGACAAATAAATTGCAAACCAAGAGAAACATATTTATAAGTGAACAAGTTTTAAATAATGCTTCTCCCTGTGCTGAACCAACTATCTTTTGCAAATACACTGACAGTTATCTTTGCTTTTCTCAAAAGCATTCTCAGCCCCAGTTTCTCCTGCATGGTTGAGTTCTTCTGTCAAAACCAACAGCTTTCTGTAAGTTGGCCTATTTTGCCCATGTCTCCAAAATATTTCTATTCCTTTATTTATGGTGTGCAACTTTTCTTGCAAATAAGCATCAAACTGACATTTCCTTTAAAAGCTATGAGGAACAGTTTTTCCTCTTCTGAATATTATATATAAGATGGTGTTTATGTCATCTTAGCAACCAGTGGTGCTGCAATTTTCATTAACATCTATTTCTCTCCCAAAATGGCAATCCCTGAAACCCCCACATCTATTTTTTTCTGAGTTACTATACACATGTAGGCAAAGATTGATTTACTGTGGAGGTACATGCCCACCTGTTCTTTTATTATCAAGTACGTTTTTGTACACAACAATTTATCACCCTGATATAACTGTAGCCTAATGGAGTCATCATGAATGCATCTAAAGAGAATATGAAAGTCTTCTTATGTGTAGCCTTTTTGGATCTGGTAGTAAAACCAAAAGATCCTGCCTTCAAATAATCCCCCAAACTGCAAAATGCTATTTACCATGAGTTTATCAATAACCTTTGAGAAATAACTTGCATGAAAATATAGGCATTTCTTTTTATATATATTTTCATATGATTGTGACTCTATATTCAGAGGCAATCTAAAGTTATAACAATAACTAGCTCCTTACTGGTCTGTGATTTGGAAGAAAGATTTGACTTTGCCAGTGCTTTAGCTCGGATGGATAGATTTAGATGCTTTTTGAGACTACTTTTATCTTTCACTGCATATCAATTCATGTTATTATTTTTTCTGCAATGAAATCCGTGACTTTCAGCTTCACCAGCAGCACTATGAACATGACTACTCTGATGAGTTTTAGACACATAGCAAGACTGTCCCAAAAAGTTCCTATTAGGCATACTGATTAGTTTGGAAATAACAACTACCTGCCTGAGGTCATTTGGGTGCTGAGCAGAGCTGTTGATGGAGCCTAAGCCTGCTATTTCCAGTTTCTGCATTCTGCATACTTCTCCAAGGAGAAGCAAACTGAAGCCTGCCCCTCTGTGTGTACCAGAAGTTCTCAGTTATTGAAGCCTAATGTTTTATTAAAAAGTCCTTCCATCCACTTCAGAGTTACTGGAGTTCTACCACAGTAAGAACACTTTGGTGGTTTTGTTCCATTTCTCTGTGCTATCAGCACACACACCTCTCACCTCTGTTTCAGTGAAGGATTTCAGTGAAGGATTATACAGCACTAAACACTGCCCAAAAACTGAGATGTGCTGCCGCAACTGAGACAGACTATCCTCCTGCTACTGACTCAAAGTACCACTGAAGACAAAAGGGCTGACAGCAGAGGCATCTCCAAAACTTGTTAGCCTGATAAATGCTCCCGCAAATTCCTTATTATTGCAAAGGGGCCAGCTGCAGCTACCTAGTGGCTCCTTTATCTCTAAACTACAGTTGAAGCCTGTCATAACTGGGCTGGCTCAAACTGCACACTATGTTTGGACACAGAAGTGGCACACTGCTACATTTAGAAATAGACACATATAAAAGAACACAAAGAGGAGTGTCTGAGAATCAGGACATACTTCAGGGAGGCACAACATTCAAGCTGAATAGGTGTTTAAGTTTTTACAGGTATCATCCTCAAGGAAAGAGGAAATTCCTCAAGGAATGAGTAGCCAAACTTTTCCCTCTTGGCCATGTTTGAAGGTATTCTCTTTATGAAGACTATTCTTTAGAGTCATCAAAAAAGGACATGGATGGAGGGTCATGAAGTTTAACATAACTGAAAAGTCCTTTAACAAATGCACTGGGAGAGGCTGGGGGGAGAGACACTGGTATCTGGCATTCTCAGCCTTCACCCTACTCATTAATAATATCAAAACACGTACTGACACAAGACAATATACTCCATGTCATAGCATCCCTTAAATCAATCTGGTAACAGAAGCTAGCTTGGACTGCAGCAGGTCATTTACTAAAGAGAGTGTCTTAGTCTGAGGATGACAGCAGAGCTTCAATACCTGCACAGGGCTCTTATCAATGTCTGGATTAAATTTATGATGCTGTTCTTGATCAGTACAGCTCTAAATTACATGGGATTTGTCTGTCTAAGAGACCACATGTCTCCCTGTGCCATGCTGCCACAGCTGCTGTCAGCAGAAAGACTCATGCCAGACACATTTGGTATTAAAGAAGGGGAAAAAAAGTGAGTTGTCAGCAGGACTGACTCACTGGGGACAGGCTGCTCTGCAACTTACTCCCACCTTTAGTTTGAAATAGCTGAAATCTATTGACCCTTAAAGTGGGCTAAAAGGTACACTGCTTTCTTGGGAACACAATCAAGACTGATATTTTTACATGTATCTGAAAACCATGCCTGTTTTCTAACTCATGATTATTTTCCTTTTGTTAGAGTTATGAATCGGAAGGTAATCTGAGGTCTCCATCTTTTAAGACAATGTCCTTTAATCCAACAGAATAGACACATTTTATTAAAACAGGACTTTAGATAGCATTATAGGAGACGAATAGCATAGCAGAGCTACTCTTAGAGCTCTATCTGCAGAGGGGATGCCATTCATTTCGCTAAAAAATGCTGGCCTTTCTCCAGTTTAGTTTGGTACAGGTTACAGACACACATGCATGCATATACATCTTAGTTTGATGAGACCTCTGAGCAGGACCAAAACATGTCTGCTGTTAAACCTAATAGGCAGACAGCTATCACCCTTTAAAATCACCATTTTTGCTCCACTTGCCCACTCCTAATTGCTTCACTTAATTAGTGCTAGGATACAAACTTTAGTGGCAAATGTTAAAAAAGACAAAGCTGGTTCACAGAAGGGGAAGAGCCTTTTCTGAAGCTGAGTATCACCTAATGGGTACCTAAATCTGAGTTTAGCTCTGTTTTGCAGTTCCACAATAATGCATTCATATTTTTTCTGTGTGGTGACAAGGCTGTATACTCAGTTCCTAGTACAATTGCTTCACTTTTCTACCTTAGTACAAATTATAAATAATGATTCTTTGGGGAACAGAAAACTTCCTGAGGAACCACAAGAGAATTTCTCAAAATACAGCTCCCTAGTAATTATAGCAAGTCCTCTCTTCTTACACAGAAATCCAAAACAAAGTAAACACATAACAACACTTGTGAGTGGCTGAAGAGCTGATATATTCTGTTATCATCTGCAGGACTGAGTCCTCATATATTCATATTATGGGCATTAGCATTCCACAACTGGATCTTTTCCCTCACTCAGCAGCAAATCAATTGTTTTCGCATCTGCTTGTAACTCATATTTCCCCAAAGAATTTCAGTGATCATACTGTTTTTCCATTTTCCAATGTACTGTCTGACCTTTTCCCTCAAGGCCTTACACAATTCACTTTAGTCAATCACTTCTTATTGATTGTTAGCGCCTGCTCATTCCCCATCTATCTTTGCTTTAATGAATATAGGGGTATTTTTTTAGTGATCTTATTTTTAATATGTCCTGTCATCCACTCACTGTTCTTTCCACCCTTGTTGCCTTAGATTTCTCATTTAGATTTATACTTCTGTTTTGTTCAACTTTCATTCCAGTTCAAGCTAAAATTCCATCTTCTTTCATCTTATCCTTTCTTTTGTACAATGCTTGTATATACAAAACAAACTTCAGCTTTCAGCATGCCACTCTCCGCTTCAGACCTCACCTAAAGCACCATTCTTTTGGGAATTTATAGGGTTCTAGCAAAAATCCTTTCTTGGTTTATATTTTCTCCTGACACTTCTGTTCTGTGTCATTCATACAATTTAGCACTGCATACACTTGCTTCTTATTAGGAAGAAGCAGAGAGAAGAGACAGTCCCTGGAAACACTTTCCCACAATTCATCCAGAGCCAAACCTTGTCTGCTTACCTGAAGATTCACCTGCTTTCTGGAGGGCACAGATACTGGCTAATTTGCAGCTGCCATCTTATCTTTCTTGGCTTTGTAAAGGTTGGCACACTGAATCTCAGAAATTCGAATTGTTTCACTTCCTGGGCTACTTTTCCCTCCAAAGCTCTGCAGTGGTATCAGATAACGGTTCCCTGTTGCATCTGATGCCTTAGGTTTTAACTTTCATATTTTTCAAATCCTGTACTGCCTAGTGTGTAACTCTGAAGTTTCGTGTGGCCTGTTAACTACTGCTCTCTCACGCTGGTTAGACATAACAAACCCTCTCTAGGTTTGCTCTTCAAGTACATCAGGCTCCAAAATGTGTAAACTAAAGCCTAGAAGGGGGGGGTAAACTTGGGATAATTACATCATTAACTGAGGTTATAACTGAGAATTAACCCTGATATGCAAATGGACCAAACTAAAAGCGTGAAGAACCCGTAACTCAGCGTCCATCTTGGGTGGAGCCTTTTGACTGCCCACTGTGCACCTTTGAAGGCCCTTCAAATACATACCTGCTTTTGTTCTCTTATTCTTGTCTAATCTCTGTTTTCAGGTGGCCACCTTAAGGCATCACATCACTACAGAAGGAATGTTGACCACACGTTTCCTTACACGCATTTGGGAGTCAGCCATAACCTCACATACAGGATATAATTACTGGGAATTCCTCATTTCTAACTGGCTCATTCACTCATCACAACAATGGAGAATCTCTTTGGTCCTCACAGCAGCAACTAGATATCATTAACCAGCAAAGGCCACAGACAATCAGTGCTGTCAGGATGACTGCCACAAGCTGACTGAGAACGGCTGTTCAGGAAACTTCTGCAAAGATTTCAAGTGAAATTTTTGCTTTTAATGCAAGACTTTCTTAGCTGGAAAATCCCCAAATCAACCATTCAGCTGACAGTAAACTTGGACTTAAAGCTGCTCTTCAACCAGCCATAAGAAAACAGAAGTAGCTTGGAGGACCATCTCCTCAGTCCTTTCTTTTCTTGGGACTCTGTTTTCTCTAACCATCCCCAAGTTTACCGTCTCATTTCTCTGGACATAACACCCTTGAATGAGAGAAGTGGTGGTGTCAGCTTATTCAGCCCCTGGACAATGACTCAAAAAGCCTTCTCTATACCAACAAACTCCTTCAATGCACTGACAACACAGTGGCACATTCAACTTCAAAGGGCACATTCAACACAGGACCAAAAGAGACATCTGTAGAAACCCTGACAATAGGTCTGTGGGGATAAACCAGTGCAGCTTTACAGCAGCTTTCTGCTTGAGATCACACCATTACATCCAAGATGCTGAGAGACTCCCAAAGAGACCCTTATCAGAATATGGATGGGGGTGGAATAGGAAGGAGAGCCACTAACCTCAGAGTCCAGCAGCACATAACTGTGCCAGGAATTCTAGAATAACTTACTCGTCCCTTTCCACTGGTAAGCATGCTGGTGCTATTAAGACAATTAGTTTGCAACAGTGTCACCCAGAAATAAAGTTCTCTAAGTAAGAACTGAGGACAGGAAATATGCTATGTAGCTCTTTACTAAAAGCAAGTTAAGATTTTTCCAATATGTGATCCCTACTAAAACTCTTTATGAACTCTCACAACTATAACTAAACCAAAATGGCAAATGTCAACAGGGGCTGAAGCTGTGATGCAGCTCTTCTCCCAGCCACTGTCTGTCAGTGAACGATGCTGCAAATGTGATGTGAGTAGGACTGATCTACATGAAATTTTAAATCAGCTCTTTGTTACAAGAAAAACTCCTCATGCTGAGAACAGGAATGGAAAGCTTTCCATGTCTTCCTTTTTCCCTACACTGAAATCAGAGTAAAAAAAACAACCCTGTTGTATCTCCTCTCATTTTCACACTCCTCACAAGATGTGTGGGTGGATGTTTGAGAACAAGGTATTTTCCTCTACACAACTGTATGCTATGGTAGGGTTGGTTTATTGCCTTTCATGTCTAACAAGATGTAAGAGAACAAATTTAATTTTCTGAAGAATACTGGCTTTATTCTGTGAAATGCAAGGGGAAAATTCAACTCACCCTCTGCAAGAACTGCTTCATAGATGTAAGACACAGAGTCACCAGGATTTTCATCCTGTGGTTTATCTAGGAAAAAATAAGAAATAAGAAAGAAGGTAATATCATCACACTGATTTCCACGTTTTTTTAGCTGAAAATCTATACGTATTTTAAATTTAAGATAAAGCTATTTTAAAGCTACTGTTTTTCAGATAGAAAAAGAAAATCATAGAACAAATCCAAGGGCTACTGCAGAGGAACAAGCCTAGAGAGATCTTTAGATGGGACTGTATTTATCCCTTTTCAGTAAATGTCCCTTTGACTGGCTTTTTCTCAGTTTGCCACAGCTGGTAAGAATGTGTACTTGAGGAAGAAGTTTCCCTGGAAGTGAATACAGCAAACAATGGGAGAGGAGTTGGGCATAAGGAAAGAGAATAGAATCATGTGCAGTAAAGTGAGAAACTGAAATGGTTACAGACATTGCAGTTTGGAAGACAAGACAACTGTTCAGTGCTCTGTTTGATAATACAATAGATCTGGTTACAGAGAGTATCATGGAATCAGAGAGTGGTTTGGGTTGGAAAGGACCCTAAAGAACATCCAGCTCCAAGCCCTTAGCCATGGGCAGAGATACCTTCCACTAGACCAGACTGCTCAAACCCCATCCAACCTGGCCTTGAACACTTCCAGGATGATCCACAGCTGCCCTGAGCAATCCATTCCAGTGCCTCACCATCCTCATTGTAAGGAATTTCTTCCTTATATCAAACCTAAACCTACCCTCTTCCAGTTCAAAGCCATTCCCCCTTGCCCTATCCCCAGAACCTTCTCGACTCTGGCCTGAAAAGCCCCAGCTCTCTCAGCCTGTCTGCAGGAGAGGTGCTCCCGTACTCTGAGCATCTTCATGGCCTCCTCTGGACTTGCTCAAACAGGTCCACGTTGTTAATACACTGGGAGCTCCCAGAACTGTATGCAGCACTCCAGGTGGGGTCTCACCAGAGCAGAGCAGAGGGGCAGAATCCCCTCTCTCGCCCTGCTGCCCACGCTGCTCTGGATGCAGCCCAGGATGGGGCTGGCTTTCTGGGCTGCAAATGCACATGTTGATCTTCTCATCAACCAACACCTCTAAGTCCTCAGGGCTGCATTCAATCCATTCTCCACCCAGCCTGTATTTGTGCTTGGGATTGCCCCCAACATGTGCAGAACCTTGCACCTGGCCTTGCTGGCCTTCATGAGGTTTGTGTAGGCTCACCTCTCGAGCCTGTCAAGGTCCCTCCACACAGTAACCCTTCCCTCCAGTGTGTTGACTGCACCACACAGCTTGGTGTCAGCAGCAAATTTGTTAAGGGTGCACTCAATACCACCAACAAAGATGCTAAACAGCATCCAGCACAGAGTCCCTGAATGGGTCTAGTTTGAAGTGACCATTGTGGCTCATCTGGTCCAAACCTCCCTGCTCAAGCAGGGTCATCCTGAAACACATGGCATAGGATTGCATCCAGACAGCTCTCGAATATCTCCAGTGAGGGAGACTCCACAACCTCTCTGTCAATCTGTTCCAGTCACCTGTGCAGTAAAGAAGTCCTTCCTCATATTTTGGTGCAACTTCAGTTTCTTCTTGTTGCCTCTTGTCCTCTTGCTTGGCATTACTGAGCCTGGCTCCATCCCCTTGACATCCTCCCTTCAGATACCAATAGACATTGATGAGGTCCCTCCTCAGTTATCTCCTCTTGAGGCCTCTCTAAGCCCGTGCCGCCGTAAGATACTGTACTAACATTTTCAGGACCGAGTTCTGGACTCACAGCCTTTTGAGTAAGCACATAGAGACCCTACCAAGAGCAAAATCTGATTCTGTTTTTCTAGTACGAACTGAAATAGGTGTTATACTTCGTTTTTTCAGGGATAAGTGATGATTTCTTTAGTCTGGACTGGAAAACAATCCTTATTTTATCCCATGTTCAAAAAGATGGCACTAATTTAACAGAAATACATCATGGTGAAATTACAAATCGCGATTTCGTTGTAACAGCAGTTGTGTGCAAAAAAATATACAAGCGGTACCTTTATAGAGGTCTTCTCTAGATGCCTTCCAATGATAACTTCTCAGTAATTGTGATGGGTAACCACAGTGCAAGATCCAGTCAGACTCAATAATACATTACATGAAGGACATATAAAACTACAGATTCACAAAGCCATTTTACAGCATTACCTGCAAAAATACTTGCTGTAAATCTTAAATTATTTGTCAGCTTTAGAAATAGCCTCACAACTGCAATTAAATACTGACTGATGACTGGGCCATAAACAATACATAAATTTGGATGATGTCCATTTCAAACCTTGAAAGACCAGACTAAAAATGATAAATCCATTGATTTATTTTAAAAATTAAAAAATTATAAACTAAATAAACAAAAGTAAAATCACATTATGTTAAGTTAGTACATGCTGTTGCAATAATGCTTCTGTTCTAGTCATCTGACTTCCAGTATTAACTAAAACTTTTTATGAGTTTGTCCTAAATACTGCTAAAAATTGCTAAAAATGCTAAAAAAACATTCTAAAAACCATGCTAAAAACTTTAAGATGTCAGTGCATTCACTTTTCCAGGAGTAATAAGTTTTCATCCAACTAGTGTCAAAAATGAGAGGAGAAAATATCACATACATGACACATACTTCAGAATCCAAGGGTACGGATTACCATGACTAGCTACATAGATTAGAACATGAGCTGCTAAGAAACATAACAAACCTCACAATTAACCTTAACAAGTAAAGTCTTCTCTGGATTTTGCAGAAATAAAGAGAAGAAATAACAAAGAAGTCAGTTTAAGTGACAGTGCATGACAGTCTCAGCATCCTATCTGTGGTTGCCAGCTCCAGACAGTCACTACAGTTTCTCTTCTGCTTTGAAATAGCCAGAATCTCATGTCAGATGAAAGAAATTAGTGACACGAACGAGTTTCTTGTTGACAGTCATTACCAACCCCCACCACTGCACTGGCATCCCTTCTGTGGAACGGAGAAGCACAGCATCTCAGGAAGATGTATCACTCTGGTAATTTCAGCAGTCCCTGCAGAGCAGTTCAAAGACCCATTGGCAAAATGGAAATGAGAGCTATACTGCAGCACACATCATCTAACAAAACGTCCCTTCTGCTCTTGTGCTTATGATACAGTCATACAGACCATTTTCATTTTAATAAAAAAAAATTAATTGGCATTTGAGGTGCTCTGCAATAAGCAGATGACATGACTGCCTTAAAACACCAACAGTAGTATGCACTGTCTGAATCTAAATACATTGGGGAAGGAGTAAACAGAGGCACAACTGTGTGGTCTCATTTATTGAAATCCTCCTGGCAGTGAGCGAGGCCAGAACCACCCACCTACTTTCCTCTATTTACTCAGTCTTGCATGTTCAGGGGAGAAATCTTCACAACCAAGACTTTAGGTCCCACACACACACACAGACACAGAGTATTTAGTATTCACAAACAAACAAGACCAAAAATTCTAGTCAATTTCTTTCTTCTTCAACATTGGTTCTTTTCAGCACTTTAGCTTAATTTTCTTGTACACTCCAAGTCAGTGGCAAAATTTAGGTGAAGCACTTGCCCACTGAAGCCAATGGTAATGTTCCCACTTAAATTAAGGGGTTTAGCTCATCAGCACAAGTCTTGCTCACAGCCTAAGAAAATCCACTGGCATTAGTTACTCATATTTGAGTACCAATGTGAAGAGGATGTTAGAGGAGAACAAGAAAAGCAGTGGGTTCAATATGTGAAGCATTACTTCAGTATTCAATGTTATACCAAATTCCAATAAAACTGACGCCACTGTACTAGAAATGAAACAGGAAACACATACCATAAAAGTTATGGTAAAAATACAATTATTTCTTTCTCTTTTCTGTGGTCTGCACAATGGAAATTAGCCCTCCAATATTTGAAGTGGCCTGAAGATTTGCATGAGTTGAGCCCTATTTTGACTCCCAGCCTGCTCTTCCCACATCTACTTATTAGAGAAAAACACCCTATGCTGGTATCTCATTTGTCCACATCTATACCCTACTATTAGTTGCAAAAGTAGTTTTCTTAACATTACTGTTCTTGGTCATTAAAATTGTGTGCAGACACATGGAATACCTTTTAGGTAAACCATCAGAAATTAATGGCATATTGCTGTCTCTGGGAAAAGTTACAAATTTGTTCTGAGAATCTTTCCCGGGCTGGATACCATTTTCTAGTTGGGTTATGTTATTTTATGTACCACTCACTTTTTAATACAATAGCAGATAATGAATGGATACACATGGGTTTGATGAGCTGTCCTCAACTATCAAATTTTGTAAAAGTAAATTCTCTTTGTATTTTGGCATTAAAAGAAAAAAAGGGATACTACTGTTTAGGGAAAAGGCTGGAAGTAGAAGTGACATGAGTTGCTTTTGTTGAGCTTCTAAAAATGAAAACTAATAAAACAGCAAGCAGACTAATGGATACTTACGACTCCTGATCTGTACCAAGAAGCCCCACCAAAAGTCTAATAAAAGTGTCAGTACACTTTAGAAACACTGTCACAGAAAATTATCTGTATTAGATAAGACCTGTTCTCTTTTCGCATCGCATCATCAATCATGAGGACAACTACAGGAGAAATTGAGGACACTTAAAGATCTCATTTAACTACTTACAGATGCAAACATCTATCTGTATCTACAAATCCCTTGCATAAATGCAAGCTTGCCTGAATTTGAAGTGGAAGTCTAAACAGAAAAACCCCAGCTATGTTTAGTACCCCAGGACACTGAATTAATACATTGAAAATACGTCAATTTAATCTAATAAAAGGGTATACAGTTCAGCAGACCAAGGACAAGTAGTAGAAGGACACAGGAGAAGGAAAAGACAGCTGCAAGCAAAATATATCTCCTGATCCTACTTTCAACAATATTGGGAAAAGCTGATAAAGAAAAGTCAGAATTCTAGAGTCTCACTGGGCCATCTTAGATGTTAACATAGAACAATAAAATTTCTGAGTGTTCTCCTTTTTCCCTGTGGGCTTTCTTTGTTATACCAATAAGCACAGAATCCACAAAATTCAAAACCAACTCTGAAACCGAATGTGGCATTTTCAAGGAGTGAAATATTTTATAAACAAGTCCTGCAAAAGGAATCTTTTGACAACAGTAAAAATATTTGAGTTCCTCTTCATGCAGAAGATGAATATAATGAAGTCTGTCAGCATCCTGGAAATACATGTTAGAAAGGCCAGGCTCAGTGTCTTAGTTCTCCCTTTATTCCTCCAAGAACATGTTCAAACATGCATGACAAACTGTTCAGATTTTGTGTTTGAACCACATTACAGACAAACAAGCTCTCTGCTGAGTACAAAACCCCCTGCATCTTCTGTTTTATTTAGTTTTACTCAGCATTTTAATTAGTTTTGGGTTTTTCTTAGAATGTTTGGCATATATACTACTTTAGAGCCAGAAGAAAGTTTTAACAGATAAAGCCGTGTCTGCTCAAACACGATGAAACTGGCACCATCTGGTAGGTGAAATAATTGTGGAGGCATATAAAATGAGACTTATTTTACACTTTTTCCATCTCAGGTTGTAGGGATATTGCAAGGAGAATAGCACCTAGGAGAGAAGAGACTTAGCTTGCCTATGAGCTTCCCTGAGTATGGGGAAATCTGTAGTGGAAGGGTGGTGACCATCATCACCTACGCTACGCCATTGTTAACATTCTCCAGGGCTGTCAGATAACCTGATTTAGCATCCATCTTCAGCTGCTCTAACTACCTGCAGGCCACTCCTGAGCCCTGGCATCCTTTAGTCCTAGGATCTCGATGGCCTGCTGTCCTAAGGGATTAACAGAATTTAGTCACAGTGGAAGACATGTGGTGGGGCCATTATAATTAAAGCAAATTATTAAGTTTTTAGACTGGTAGAGTGACAGCTCTTCTCAATACTGAGGAGACAAGAAAGTAAAAATACTTGGAAGAATAAGTTAAGAGCAATGAACAGTTTAGGGGGGAAAAAAAGGAACTGAAAACCATGAAGAATACATGCAAAAGTGTTTTCATCACTATCTCTAAAAGGGTCAAAAATATAAGGGACTAGAGATGAGCATTGAAAACAAAAGTGATTGAGGACAATGATCCATATGAAGAGAAGTGGGAAATCTTGTGTGCCTGGTCCTGAAGGACGGCAAAAAGATATGCTCCAAAGGGAAAATAATCCTTGTATATACTCAACAACTCCTTAGCAAAAAATTTTAAATACAAGGGAAAAATCTTTTTTCCCAGATGTGCAATCTGTCAAAATCCCTGTCACAAGTATCACAAAGGCTAAGAGCTTAACAGGATTCTGCAAAAGAATATCATAAATACAGACACCATTATCTTTAAGCAAAGGTAAATAATAACAAACCACGCACATCTTCATTCCTCAGAGCTTAAATCAACACTCAGATGAAAGAAAATCTCTTAGCTGGAACACTTTCACTGCGCAACAGAGAGCAGAGCAGAGGTCTCCTATCAGCCACTGATCTAAGCTGGCCTGGCTGATGACGAGGGCACATCAGTACAGAAAAAACAGGGCCAGAGCAGCTCTAAGCTACAAGCGTGGAGGAGGGCTTACGCCCTGAAGCGCCAGGCATCATCAGCCCTTAAAGTCCTGGATCCAGCTCAGTCCACTGAACTTGTCTGATCCCAGCCACAGTCTATGCATCCCTGGTAAAGATGCACTCACTGAGACTGAGGCCTTCAACAACTATTCATTAGTTCAGCCTTCCACTAATCTCTGAAATTGCTGATACTGATCACTGTCAAAGAAAAAAGATCATTTGAACACCACTGAACACTAAGCATCTGGCATTACACTGTAAGTTAAGTCCCAAGGGCACAGGTAGTAAGTATTTTTGTGAATGCATAGATCTAAGCAAAGAGCCATGCTGTGTCTTCTAGGAAACTGTTTGTCGTTGCAGAAAAGTTTGCAATTTCCTGTGCATGTGTCAACTGATAGTCTCTAACCACAGTTACTTCCTATATATACACACACAGAGTATAAACCGACTGTTTTCATCCCATTAAAAAACTGCCAAGAAGCTTCAGTCGGAAGCTACATATTGGACGCAGTCAGGTATTGCAAACATTACCTTCTGAAACCAAAACAGACTACTGTAATGAGCCCAAAACTCATTCTGAGAGATATACTGAGGAAAAGGTTATTCAACACTGAAGAGATGATGGTTGGGTAGGAAGAGTCTAAAATGTTCTTTCGAAAACACTGATCTGACATAGGCAGACTGTGTGTAGACATACGCTGGGCAGCTTTTAAAGCCCTGTAGTATACTTAAGCTTACCTGCTAAGCACAAGGCACCAGGGACATCCAGCTAGGTCACCCTGTTTCAGCTGGGGTGTCTCTACCCCAGTGTTCAAAAGAATATTCTTGGTTGTTTATGTGCTTCCCAAACTAGGTTAAGCTCTGAGAAAAAATCCTGAGCTGCAGGATGTCTTTCTCAAGCACAAGCTCCCATGCCAATAAAATGGTACCTTGCATGTAAAGAAGAAAGAAGCACAATATTCTGCTTGGTAGACAAAATCTTGGCTAAGTAACGAGAGCTGAGAGGAGGTAAGAGACCTAAGGACTACAAACAAGCAGTAGTATATTACCTGGTTGAATAATTCCTTTAACAACAGAAATATATTCCTCAGGTTTCTGATCAGTGGAAATCTCTTTGCTGCTTCCATCTAAGGTCAGTATCTCATGAAGGATCTCTGAATTCTCCACCCCACAAAGGAGAATTACCACGTTATCCGGAGGTTTTAGAACTTGTTCCAGAAAATAACTTCTCTTCTGATTCAGGCAGTTAAGAAGTCCACGTGAGAGTATCAGGAGTTTACATTTATAAGACGGTAAACAGAGTAGCTCCTTGTGCTTGAAAGATGAATTCTCTAGATCGTAGAGCAAGATTCCTTTTTCATTAACTATGAGTCCAAAAAGAGATTTTAAATACAGAGCCCACTCTTCTGCTTCTTGTTCATATATCACAAGGATATCCTTCATGTTTTCTAGAGAGAAGAAAACATTAAAAAAAAAATTTCAAATGCATTTTGAATACATTATGAATATCAGAAATCAGATCGTTTGTTTCACCCCCCCAATAAAAACCTGAAGTGCTGAAGAAATTACCTTCAGCAGAAATCACAGCTCATCATCTTGAAATAACAACCTTATTTCTAAGACCAAGGCACAAAGATCATCCACAGAAATACTGGAAAAATTGCTCATGAAATTATGTTTAGAATAACTAATACTTCAGAATAAATACTGAAATTGCAATGTAGGACACATTCACACATTCTGCTCACTCCTAGATTCTTGACAAATAGGCGATAGTATCAAAAATGGAACACTTAGCTTTTAATGACAGAAGTAAAGAATATATATTTGAACTCATGAACATGACCCGACTTCTCTGAACTGCTATGTTTAGGGTATTTCGTCAGCGTGGTCTCAGGATAGTCATTTGTGATCTTTCTTTACTGCCATTATTCTAAGAAAATTACTTGAGACCTGACAAAAATAAATCTAGAACTGTATTTTTTTTAGTTCCTTTCCCTTTAAGATGTAAAACATGATGCTAGCAAGACAACTAATACCATTCTACAGTGTTACTAGGGTGACAGTTCAAGACAGAGGCCACAGGCACAAGCTGAAACACAGGAGGCTGCCTCTCAGCATCAGGAAACACTTTTTTTTAGTGTGAGCACTGGCACAGGCTGTCTAAAGAGGGTGTCGAATCTGCCTCCTTGGAGCTACTCAGAAGGTGCCTGGATATGGTGGATGTGACTCTAGGCGCGCAAGAGAGATTTCAGATGTCCCATCCAACCTCAGGCATTTTGGAGTTGTGTGAAACCATCAAAACCTGTGATTTGATGAGCAACAATACAATAACAATATACATCAAGCCACAATAGCTTAATAGCCCCGGAGTAGTTCACAATTACAGCCCTGTGGAGCAACAATGTGAAGCTGAGGAATAGATACAGCTGCTGCACATTGCCTGCACTGCGCTTCACGGTGGTCAGGGTCAGGCAGCCCGACTGACACCTGCCTGCAGTGCACCACAGCTTCTCTGAGTGCCCAACCTGCCGCACTGTGAGGATCAGGAGATAAGGAAACAGGGGGTGCACACAGAGTTAAAATGTTTCTTGGGCACACAAAGGATGTGGACAGTGGGAAACAGAGTATAGATGTAGCTACGGAGAAAAAAAAAATTGTCAAGGATACCACATAAGTCCCTGCACAAAAGCAGAAACTGAACCTGGATCTCCAGTCCAGGATTAATGCTTGAATTATTGGACTCTCCTTCCTTTTAGAAGAAATTATTTCTACATTTTGTTCATTCATTCTTTACTTAGGAGATACTCGAAACAAAGTTTACCCAGGAAAGGCTGATTGAGACTTGTAGAACAGGGACCCTGTCATTTAGTCTCTTGAGTTCATTGTGTGTCCACAAACTGCTTGGAGGACAGTTGCCGTCTTTGCAAGATTTGTGAATGCTCACACTTTCACAAAGTTTTCTGTCACAGGAAATCATAAACGGCCATGCTCCACATGGTAGCAGGTGATGATATTTCAAGATAACTAAACTCTTACCAGCACTTCAGAGCAGAGCAATATTTGTCAAAATGTATCTGGAAAGGTGACTACTGTACTTCCCATGGTAAAAACAATCTGAAAAATACCTGTTTCTGATGAAATGCTGAAGGGTAGTAATAAGAAAAATGGCAGTGGATTTCTCATTTAACTAAGAAAAAATTGTTTGGTTTATGCTGCTGGGATAAAAAAATCTACTTGCTGCAATGTTGTTTCCAGAATCTCATTTGATTTTCCATAACACTGGCAGACAGATAGGCACAAAGTAGAAACAAAAAACTATGAATTGCACCACAGTTTCAAAAGAAGAAACTGTATTAACAGTGCTGTAAAGCCACAAGCTTTCAGTCTGACCATGCTGTTTCATATCACAGAAAATAGAATTGCCAAGTACCTTCTATTTTCAGTCCCCATTAACTAAAAGCACTGTAGCATTTCTTTAAAAATATGGATATAAAGACAATACTTACATCATGAAGAAAATTCAAGTATTCATTCTTTACACTTTGTTTGAATTTACTTAGTTCTAACTTCCAGCCGTAATATAATTTCATATATTTCTGCAATCCTTAAGGAGCATCTTTTCTGCTCTCAGAAATCTGTCCCCTAAGGTCTTCAGATTCCCATGACGTGACTCTTAGCTGTGCCTTCATTACAGATTGTAAACTGGGATTAATACTCTTCCCACTACAATAGAGGCTTTGTAGAGCCTCTAATTTTTTTCTGCACTTTTGTGAACTCTCCTGCCTCTTCAAAATACTTTTTGAGAAAATCAGAACTGCATACAGGGCAGGGGTTCCTTGACATAGTGTATAAGAAGAAAAAAATAACCTTGGATATGCACATAGGCTCACGAACAATGAATTTCACACTCATCGTTTAAGTTTAAAGGTCTCATTTTAAGCTCATGCTCAGCTGTGTTGCCTTCTACTGTGATGGACTTAGGTAAGGACATAACTAAGTGGAATTGCAGGGAGAGATAAAAAAGTGTATTTAAACTGAATGGGAAACACATTATTTTACAGCTTGACAGAATTTAGGTGTCCTGCTTGCACAGAAGAAGCATCTGCTGGTGTCTTACAGAGCACCCACTTGGCAAAGAGCCCAAGTTTCCTTTCCCTGTAGAAGGAGAGCACTGGTAAGGAATGGTGCATTATTGCACCCCATCCCTGTGCAGACTGGAGCAGGAAGGAAGTGCTGGAACCAACCATTCAGACACAGTCGAAGAACTCCTTGTGTGCTGGACATGGAAGAGTAAGATCTTTCTTAAAGACCCAACGTTATACAATAATTGTAATAAAAATATACATAGGGTATAAACTTCAGCCCTGTGCAAATGGACAGAACAAGGATTGACTACTCAAGTAAATTCTAAAGATAAAAGGGAGAAACGTGCATTGAAAGGATAAAAGAAGTCATAAAGTAATTTCACTTCCATATGGAATACCTGCACCAGTCTGCAGCTTTGATCTTAGCTAAGCAGGAATGAGAAAGGGGGTTTACAACGTTTATTGAAGGCTCAACTGCATTTCTTCTTAACTATATTGATTTTTATATATGAGAAAGAAAGCTTTATTTCTGTAAGAAAGGGGAGTGAAATCTATCTAACAGCATACTTGATGGAAGAAACACTCTGCAACACACATCTCATAAAGCTCTAATTCAATATGGTTGCCCTATTTAATTTGTCTTTTCTACCTAAGTACAGAGGGAAGAGCCATGCTGTTGAGCAAGGGTTTTCATACTGCAGTTTGGTGCAATGTTTATTGAAGCCAGCAGCAAGTGCTATCAAGTTACCTATGGGAAACCAAGTGTGGGTATGTTCTGAATTATAAACACATTTTTTTTCTGACATTGATCTGCCTCCTATATTAAGAGTTAACTTCAATATTAAGCAAGAATGTAAGGCTTGCATCTTACTTCCTCCAAATTGTATCAAAAGGTGAAGTATCACTATCTTGAAATGCTTGCCTGACTTGAAATGCGGAGTCAAAGTTTAACCTACAAATAGCTATGATGTCCCCTATCAAAAATCTACTTTATGTACTAGTAGCTTTTTCCTGTTCTACAATGTTTTTGCCTTCAGACATTTTACTGATTCATACGCTTGAAGGCAGCTTACTTGAAAATTAAAGCCCACCAAAACTCTGCCTTCAGAACAGTATTATTTTAACCTGAAACAACAAAAAAGCTCAAGCCTAGCTTTAATGCAACACTACCCAGTCCTGAATATACAGTAACAATGCTTAACTTCTCAGCCAGAGTTATTTTCCCTTCATTATTTTCATCTCTTACTGAATAATTCTTTGAATTTACTGCACTTCGAATATAATGTAAGTTGAGATTAATTTTGTTCCCTTGAAAGTTAACGTACTAGAAACTATCATATCTTGACAAAATTAAGCTGTGCTTCATCTGCTCCTACTTGGAAACTGACTCAAAGGTAGAAATAAAATGTATTATTAGTTCAGCAGTGAGAAACAGTAAGAGAATTTATGCAGTCATCCATAACCTAAAAGGGTTCTTCTGACAAGCAAAACTCTTCTCTAGTTACTGGTGCATAGTTGCCCAAGGAAGCACATCTCAATCCAAGCACGCACATCTCATGTCATCTGAAGGGCTCTTTGAAAAAATCTGCCAGTCTCCTGTAGTCTCCTATGAGACTACCGTGACCAAGCAGGAACCAAGAACCTGCGTATGTAGGGCAAAAGAACACATCTTTTATGGCAAGAATTATATAGTAGGATATAGCATATAGTAGGAGAAGAGGGGTGGAAAAAAATAAGTATACTGGAGAGCTTAAGGAAACCAAGAACTCTGCAATGCACCAAACACACCAGGAAGACAAAGGAAACAAATCCAAAACTGGGGGCTAGTAGCTGCTCTTCAACAGATACCTCAGTTTATGAATCTTGCAATCTTGTAAAAGATAATTTCTGTGTGCTTAGAAATAATTAAGAAGCACTTGGTAACACTCATCTTTGAGAATAACACTGCACAGGTGTCAACTCATTCCCTAACTTTTAAAGGCCTTTTAGGTTTGTAAAAGCTTGTAGATTATTTACTTTGTAAATCACCGTAAATCACTGTAGGTGCTTTACTTCTAAATATCTTTGACTCGCATTTTACTACAGTTATTTCCAAAAACTCAGCACTAACATACTTCATTTGACTTAAATAAAGCTGATTACAATTAGCATAGGGCTTAAAAATTGGCTTTACACTCCCACTACCTTTGGATGCTTTGGTGAAAAAAAAAGTGACGTTTTGAACACCAACATTCACCCAAGTTTCAGTGAAAAGATGGATCACCATATTTCTCAGGGTTGTCCAGAGTCTTTTCCAGTTAGGGTACTGGAGCCTAACAATGGCATTCCCTGTTCTTCACACAGCTGCCCATGAACTCCTACAACCACACACCAAGCCTGCCACAGTCAACCCTAACAAAAAAGGTAATGCAATTCTGTTTACAATCCTCACCTCAGTCCCATCAGCCTTTGATACCTGTGTGAAGAAAACACCCTCTCAAATCGTTCTCCACCACTGTGCTGAGAAAGGACAGGATCAACTGCTAGAGAAAGCATAAAATTTGTCCCTTTTATTTCTTCCTGTCACAGATGTCCTCACTTGGGGAAGGGAAGGTTGTTTGATTTTTTTAAAATAGCAGTCTTAAAAGGAAAGAAATTTGAGAAAGGAATGTATGAACTCTGGCAGTACGCAATGAACTACTGTCCATCAGCAAAAATTTGTTAAAGTAAGTACAGTAGCTAAATATCCCAAAGGAGAAGAGGAAAGGCACAGAAGTTCTTGCTCACTTTCTCAAATTTATTGATGAAAAATCTGGGCAACATAAGTGATATGGAATGACATCCATTGCAGCTTTTATTCTTTTGTGAATAGCAGACTACACTCTCCAAGATTACCATGAGTATCTTTTCATGCTAAAAACTTACACAAGAAGAAGCAGTATTTTTTTTTCCAAGCAAGCAGTGCCAGGATAGAGCTATTCAAGATTTTACAAGTTGACTGCACTCACCTACTTCACCCTGTAGAATAAAACTGCAGATACAGTTAAGGGTCATGACACAATGACAAAAAACAGAACAGGAGAAATATAAGGAAGCATAAAATAATCCAGACTCCCATCTTTGCTCAGAGATTTTCAAAACTTTTCTTCTAATCTCAAGAAGATTCATTTCCATCTGGGCTGTATGTAGGATGAGAATGACAAGCATACCTACTAGTTCAAATGAGACATCAGAATATAAAGATCTTTAGTGTCTTGGCCCCTTGGCAATCTTTTCACAAAGATTCAACCATTCATCTCTTCACGTTGCTTGCCCTGATTACTAACAGTGATATGATAAAAACTGGAAAAAGTTTCACTAGCACTTCAAACCACCCCTGCAATCTAACATTTGGAAACAGAATGAGAACATTTAATTCAGCACTAATGAGTGGCCTTAGTGCTCTGCCCCTCACCCATCCAGAAGGCATAGATTTTCCCAGTCAGCACACCTCACACACATCCAGTAAATGTGTCTCAAAATGCAAATCTGGCTCTTGGTTGCTGGAATTCTGCAAGGCAAATCCCCTGAAGCAAGCCAAAATGCATTCATCGCAGGAAGGACAGCAGAAAGCACTTTAGAACTACTTGCAGATAATGGAAAATGTTTTCAATGCAGTTCATGTTGTTTCTCTGAGACGTTCCAGTAAAGGAAATGAAAATTATGAAAGCCACTTGTAAACTTTAGAGTGAGATCACAAAGTAGTGAAATTGCTGCAGTGCTGTGGCACACCTGTTTCAATTAAAGCAATTATCCTAAAACACAGGGCATTCCTGCCCTCACTGTATCAGCCAGCAGTGGCTGCACTTCTATTCTCAAATGCCTATTTAACTAGCATGTAATAAGAACATTTTCATCGTTAATGTACCTTCTGTTGCTAATTGCTAAACTGTATGTGAAAACAAATACTTGCTCTATCTGTATAAAATCAAGCCTCATGTCTTCATCCTTCTTTTTACTAAGCTTAGTGAGGTCTGGAGTGGGCAAAATTCGGTTGTAGAGAGCAATTTTTATACAAATGGGATCAGTTTAGGCTTGATCTAGCTGGTCTTCCATGTAAAGAAATTCCATTGATCTTCCCTACAGTAACAATGGGAACACAGAACCAAATAAATTCCTGGGGTACCTTTCCACAGCATGGACCTGGCACAGGAAGACCAGAAAGATACCTGACTATCAATCATGACAAAGCTAACATCATGCCCAAAAAGCTGTTTCTCATGAAGGTATATGGCCTTATTTCCTGGTTTAGGCCTTCCTCTCTGATCAGTCCTATGAATCCTTACAGCTGAACACTTACTGATGGACCGGTGCTCTTGCTCCTAACGAGCAAGGCTAAACACAAACATGGGGAGGTCAGAACTCATTTCTCTGTTTCAAGGTAGACCTCCTCCTTTACCACAACTGCAATGAGGCAAAATTTCATGTCATTACAGTCACTTCCTTGAGAGCAAATCACACCTTCGGTAGATTTTAGCACAAAACAACCAGGTAATTCAGGAATGCTTTAGACATGAACAAGTCATAAGAGAAAAATATACCATAATGACAGCATGAAGAGCTGGACTAATATACTACTTTTTTTATGATTATGGTGGAACAAGTCTTTCAGGTCACATCAAAACCTGAACAAGACTTTAAAGTCACAGGAAAGCCTGAGCAAGCCACATCAAGTTTTCATTAACAGATGCTATTGCTACTAGAAAGAACCACCACCGGAAGATTCCCCTTACACTATCACTATAACTATGTTTTATAAACATGAAATATTAAAAAAAACTAATTTCAAAATGTCCTGTTAGGGTAGACCAGAGTGTCCTCTTCTTTATTTTATTTTTTTCAATTGCCAGTGTTTCTCTTATCAGAAACTCTTTAGATGTCCCCATCCTGACCTAGTGCAGGCAACTTTGGATTTATGATCACATTTAAACTGTGCTCGTTTAAATTCAACTTCTTTGCTTTTTCTTTTGCCTTCTCTCGCTTTTTTCTTCTGTTACTTCAGTTTCTCACAAATTCTTAACTTCAATTTCTTTAAAATAAAAAATAAAAAAAAGAATATACATTCTGCAGATGTTTAGGGAAAACATTCTCATGAAATTCAGTACATTCACCTCTATTACAACAGAATATATCTCAGAAAATGGTGCTTATACAACAAAACAAAAACCACTGATCTTGCAAGCAGTAACATTTTGGGTAAGTTGCTGTGATTCCAACTGCTATGGTCTGGGAAGGTCACACCATAGCACTGATGTCCAAAATAAGAAAAGTGTCTTACACATTAAGTAGTTTAATTTGTACACCAGGGACTTGGCAGACACTGATCATCAGGCAATGTTTATCAATAAATAGCACCACTTATTGCCATTTATGCTCAGAGATTTCTGTGTTCCCTGCATTTGTAATGCGATCAAATACACTGAATTAACCATAGATGACATCCCAACAGTTCCTAAATTACGGATTACCATTGACACTAGAAATCCATAGAAATCTGGTCAAACTCTCTCAGAGCAGTCATAGAATGGTTTGGGTTGGAAGGGTCCCTTTAAGACCATTTCATTTCTACCCCCCTGCCATGGGCCTTCCACGAGACCAGGTTCTTCAGAGCCCAGTCCAACCTGGCCTTGAACGCTTCCTTTTATGGGGCATCAAGGACTTCTCTGGGCAACTTGTTCCAGTGTATCATCCACACTTCTTAGGTTTCTAAACCTAATGCTTTTTGCTATAAGTCAGCAGAGTACTGAGGGAGGGCTTCTGAGATCCCACAAATTAGACGGCTTGATCTTCTGCTTTTGCAGGCTGATTTTAAATCCATTTTTTAATGCATCTCATTTATTTGAGCATTCATCCAGAAATCTAAGTAAATGTGAGAAGCAGTTTTTATTTGATGTATAACATGTCAAAGTTATGAGGCTGTAGAAGAAATTGTCCTCCAGTTTCAGCTCATTTTTTGCCTCCCTTTCTGACAAATACATGACAGTCACTAAAAGACCCCCAAATAATAACAACAAAACAACCCAACACAAATCTCTCGCCAGTGTTGGACAACCACTTTGTATTTTTGTTTTGACCTTTTTAACAGCATTCATGCTAATGTTGCACACAGAAGGAAGTAAATTAAGTAGAAAAATCATTACATAAATGTGCAGCTGCAATAAAATGAGCAACGACAGAGCTAACACTGAGTTAGAAACCAAGCTAAATAAAACACTCAGAAACAACCTCAGTGGAAGGCTGACTTCTCTATATTAAACCAATCTCTGCTTCCTCTCTACTGCCTTAAGACAAAGATTCTACATACTACCGATATAACAAACTACTTTTATTTCCATCTATCAGATAAAGAAAACAACTTACTTAAATGAATGCCAACCTGCCTTCACAAATTCAACCACAGGCCTGCAAATGATACCCAAATACCACTTCAGCTTGCACGAGATTCAAAAGATGTTTTTCCAATAAGCTATCTCCTCGGTGTAACACATGCAGTTATCTTTCCCCCCTGCAAAATAAATTCCCAGAATTATTACTGGTCCTAAAATAAGAACAAATTGGAGAGTTACCCAGGTAACAATTTTGGGTTCTCCTCTAGTGGGGAGCCCTCACATAAAGATTTTGTATAACTACCACTGCTTTAGACCACATGGGATGCTTCCTGGAAATAAACCAATTCTGTATGTTCAGGCTCTTGCAAACAGATTTGCCACACAATACGTACATACCCACCATACATTGCTGTCACTGCGGTATAGCCTCACTGTGGGATAGAGACAGGGAAACTATGTCTACAGAATTATTACTCTGGAAGAAAAGTATCTCACCAGTACTTCTACCTTTTCAAGCACACTATCCTCAAGCACACTAATTTCTAGTTAGAAAGGTATGGAAAAGAAAGTGAAAAAAAAATCTTTCCTAAATGGTTTTTGAGACCAAATTAAACCTTACCTCACTACTGTGAGAGACCCTGTGTAGTTCAAATACAGTAAAACTCAGAAGCTTGAGGTGGACAGCCCAGGACCAAAGAACTATGAAGCATCTTGCTTTTTACATCGAGTCCTTCATTGTTTGACCAAATCTATATAACTAAATTTTCACTTTCCTCTTGAACATTCAGAAAAAGAAAAATCTTGAAAGAAAACAGGCTGATGCTGTCACAGATCTATCACCATCGTCATTGCACTTGTATTTTATTAGTGTCTAATGTAAGACTCCTCAAGATCCCGCAGTTTAACGCGCTACCGAGTGCCAGCTGCTCAGCAATAACCGCTTGCACATTTGGTAGAGGTATGAAACACAATGCACAGCTTTAATTTTCCTCCTCTGGAGTTTATTCTGCCCGTGTTCCATTTTCCATTTGCTGCAGATTAGCATTGTAACTGCACAAACATCTTAAATCTTCAGAATCACACCTCATGTGCACTGCCTGGGAAGGCCATAGGACCAGACTAGAGCAAGTCCAAAATAAACTCTCTTCAATGTGCCCTGCATGGTTCTCAGGCCCTACTGCTGACCTCTGCACATCCTGGTTAGCAGGGAACACTTCCTACCAATGTGGAAGTAGCCTTGCAACAATTAGGAAACTAAGTCTTTAGAGTGCTCCCTGACCACAATCACTCAGTGCTAAAATACACTAACATGAGCATGAAGCTGAGCTCCCACTCCCTCAGGCACACTTGTGCCAAAGCAGGTGCCTCAAGAGAAGCTTTTGAACACAGCCACTTTTACTGAATCTATAGCTGGTACAGACTGCAATGCCTTATGCTCCTGTAGTGTTCAATGCACTGACAGGTACCTGGCCTGGCTAATCAGAACCACAGCAAAATCAAACATTTCTTAAATGCTTATCACGATATCAAAATTCAGTGATCAAGATTTTAGCAATATACCAAGAAGAGAAATATACACAAACAAAACAACATGTTCAAGAGTCAGTTTCAAAAAAAGCCTCTTGAGAGACTTCTAACCACTCTGATCTCGCAGTAAGAAATAAAAACCTATAAAAGTAGAGGAACTTAAGTTCAGAAACACTCCTCTAAACACTACTACTTTAATAAAGACTTCAATTCTGAGCTACCATTTATCCAGTACTGGATTGGCTTTTCGTTACACAAGAGTGAAAATTTCACTTATTAAGCAAAACAGATTGTTTAGGGCAGAGCATACACATTTGGAAATTCAAATGTTACAATGCTCATCTGTGAGATAATTGTGGTGAGAGAAATAGTATATTTGCCTTTTATAATATTTTAAGCTTTTTAAGTTAATGTTCAGCCCTTGAGTTCTGATAAAAAGGACTAGCTTTTCACAGAAGTCTCCAAAGCGTTACATCCAATGAATGACTTGCCACAGTTTGAAAGGACAGTTCTGCCTCTTAATGATGTTATTTAAGGCATGGCTGTGTTCAAAACGAATGCTATTCATTATTATACATGCCATTCAAAATGAGCATGGACTTAACAGCATGTGGGAGTACAAAAACGATGGTTTCCATTATATATTTGCAAGCTAAGATATGGAAACATGGCTTGCCATTTTAATGAATTCTATAAGCATCAGTGTTGAAATACAGGCTGTAAGTTTGCCAGTGGAACATAGCTGTTTTTAAACTCTCTTAGAAAACCAACTGACAATAGCTTGGCAAGAACATTAGCAGAAAATTAAAATGAAACTGTCCTGAATGTACCCTTTAAGCAGAAAATTCTGTTTCCAAATGGCTAAATGTAGGATCTGGCCTAAACTTTCACTGGAAATACATCTTCCCCAGTTCAATCATTACAGACTGTTTCATTCAAGGCCAAATTACATTTGGCTTCCTCTAAAATAGCTAGTCTTGAACAGGGAACAGAATTGATATGGGAGAGAAACACATTTGAAAGTTTTCATGATAAGGTTAATGTGTTACAAAACCAGAAAGCATGTATAAGAACCTCAAAGTTTCGATTAAAACCACTGGCAAAATTTTCTTTGATAGTGCACAGTAACAAGGCTTCATTGATTAAATAGAGCTATTCTGAGACACACTAGGCTGGGGAATTAGCTTTCCATGTTTACAGGTAGGAAGTCTACAGCAACCGGAGACTCAGTGAAATATCTACTAATAGACATCTCAGTGGGGTGGAGGAAAAAAGGGATATTGAGTTTTGCGCATTTTTATTAGATTTTCCAGATACTACAGAACATCCTTTCTAAGCAAGACCACTACTATCATTTGATTAAATCTTTATAAAGTTTTCTCATAATATCAGGCTACCTTTAAAAAATACTTTTAAAAATATTCAGATGAATTTGAAATGCAAATTATCTTTAGATACTAACAGTAAGATCAAGCTGCTAGAGTTTACTTTCTGGATAGAGCTAGAATCATTTCAACACCTGTAAAGATGTTGTGGTCTATCTGGCTTACTTTAAGGCCTTGCTTTTGTCAGGAAAATCCACAAATGCCAGAGGTTTATGTCCAAAAAGGAGACAGAGGAGTCCTGCAGCTTTATTTGAGTAAAGGGAGAGAGTCCACTGGGGAACACACTCGTGGGGGTTTCTCTCTAGAGGTTTTGGAGGGCGCAGCCTCCTTTTATCCCAAACTTTTATCCGCACGTTGCCCTCTTCCCTTCCCCGCTGGCTGAGGCACCAGGAAGGTACAGCCTTCCCAAACTGCTTACCACATATTCCGCCCTGAACCTACTGTTTTACCCCAAAGTTCAGAAGTTCAGGCTTGTGCAGACACATGTATTTATTTGTTTCAGTAGCCAAGCTGTGTGGGCTCTGCAACAAACCTGCTGCCCAGAGTTAGCAGAGATATCAAGACCCATTTCAAAGACGTTAACACCCATACCTTCACCACCCATAGAATGGTTTGTAATGACATTAGCTTTCCTCTCACCTTGAAGCAAACTTGAACTGAGACTATAACTCACATGGATTGTTTATTTCAGTTCCCTCAAACAAAAGGCATTTGAAAAATAACGATCAAATAGTCATTTTTCAGAGGACTTTTTTTTTTCCTCTTAAAATGCTCCTCTAGACTGAGTTTATAATGGGAACAAGTTGTTCTAGGTAGACGTAGTCTGCTTGTACAACTTGAGATACACTGGACATCTTCTTGGGAGTTTTCACACCAGCTCAAGCACACACTCCTGGCCAGCACTACACACTTCTGTCACAACTGAATTACAGGAATGCTACCGCAAACGTCGCAAAAAAAAATCTTAGTAACAAAATTCCTTAGGAAAATCACTTCTTCTTGAAGGGGTTTGTACTGAATACTGCATATTTACCAGTTTCCCACTGTATTTCATACTTTTAAAGGAAAGCTAATCAAACTCAGAAGATAATCTGGTTTCTGCTGTTCATACGGTTTTGTTAATTTAAGAAATTTATTCTGTCACCCATGCATATTATAATTTAACAAAGAACAAGTACCCAAGTCTTTTCAATCCCAAATTTTAATAGATCAGAGGAACACCACACTTGTGGCTTCTGATTAAAGTACTGCTTGTTTTCATTTAATGCTCACTATCACATTAGCATTAAACTGCTTGGAAGCCTGTTTGGTATTTAGCCTTTCACTTTTACAGAGGACACAGCACTACTAAACATGAAGGCTTTTATTTTCAGTCTTCAAATGACTAAAAATTGTCCATATTAAATTCATTCCAGGCATACCATAATTTTTTCCTTTCAGCTATTTAAACTGTAAATGTTTCACAAATAAATGAAAATTATGAAAAACGGAAGGCTACACAGTATGAAAATTTGTTTAGCATATATTACCTTATTTCTTAAAAGTTTAATTCATAAATGTCATTCTATTCATTGCTCCATTTTTCCCAAAGCTTCTACAATTTCTGATATTTTCCACTAGAAAATAAATGCTTACTATGGTAATTGTATCTCTAATCTGATACTAAAAAAAAAACCCAAACAAACAACACTTTTTACTGACTACAGTAAACAAACTGGAATTATTTATTCTTCACAACTTAACACTCACCCTGTAGACAGAACAACTAAAAAAAATTTAGTATTTCTTTTTAGGTTCGCGTTTTTTCTTTTTAATCAGAAACGAGTATAACAACAAACAGTGAGTGAAAATATCATTACTTCATTACATTTTGACAGAAAAATATCTTGCTTTGAGAGACACAACACATGCATGTCCCAAACACTGAGAAATGCGGAGGAAAAAAGCACATTTAGGCATGAAGCGAACTGTATGTGACAGGCTCTCAGTCAGGTTTGGAGACAGGGGGTTGTTTATCTTTTAATCTGACACTACTTCTTGTAAGAAAGCTCTTTTAGGCATGTCTAGAGTAGGGGACCTAGGATCAGGTGTTAGCTCTTCGATCCAGCTGCTCTATTCAGTTGCACCTTAACTTGGTGCCAGGGCAAAACTCCGACACCCAGGAAAGCCTCTCTCCTGATGCTGGTTTCCACAGAAAGGAAACCCAAGGATACAGGGCTGGACAGAAGCTGTGGTACACTCCAGCAGAAAGACCAGACACAGCCATATATTTTTTTCAGCTACAAAAACCTGCCAGATTCAGCAACTTAGTTGAAGTAAGTTTACCAGTAGGTAGAGAGAAAAAACTGTGAAACTTGACAAAGGTACTGCATTTCAGCTTCACAGTCTTACATGAATTCTCTATTTCTTAAACAGAGGCAACAGCAGCTATGAAAACTCACATTTCCTTTTCTAAAAAACTTTCTTAGCTACATAAATACACACTTTCACAAATGAAAGCACATCACAGCACATGCAACGGAAATATTTAAAAAGCAAACAGATCACAAATAAATTTTGCCAATTTTTCCAATGTTCTCTTTGGCTTGCTTTTCTTTTTTGATTTCCAGGTTTTACTGTTGTACATATTTATAATAACAATGAAATACTGCACAATGAATCTGGACTTGATTCAAACATACGTCTCAACTGTGGAAATAAAAAAACATGGGGTAGTACATAAGACAGCTGGATATGCTAGAGAGCATTTCCAGTAAAAACCCAGTACTCTTAGCATGTTTTGAGGAACCCACTACCGCACTGACCATGGGAAACATGGAACATACGCTTGTAAAAGCATCTCCTTCCTCATCCTATAAGATCTCCTCCAGACAGGAAAGCTAAGCCCAGCACTGCACATTGCAAACCACCACTGTGTCCAAATTCTGCATAGATGCTCAGAAAGACTGCCAAAAATAAAAAGTTGAATAGGCTTTGAAATTAGTTTTGCTCCCAGTTAAAAACAAGGGAGAGGGTGGTTTGCTTTCCTTCTCTAATCACAATATATATTACTGTGTACTTCAGAGCTTGAACGCTCTGAATCAATGCCCAGATGGTACACTAGTAAAACTAGTAAAACAGTGCTTTCTAGATCAAAGCAGTAACTGAGTATCACTGAATACTGATATTCCAAATAGGCTATACTTAGGCATTGACTGCAGTTCCTAGAGATATGCTGAGAGTTCTCATTTAGCACACAAGTGATTTCAAGATACTACTAAGAGGAACTGTACTTACTGTTGTAAATTTGTTTTTAATAGTATGTAGTACTTGGCTGTAAAGAAGACTCATTAGTTGGCAACTGGTCATACAAAAATAACTGCTTGCCACCCAAGAAGCAGTGAACCTTAGCCACAGACTGCAGCTATTTATAATCACCTGCTTAAAGTTTCAAGTCCTGTCCAGCTGTTAAGCATGTGATCTGAATGCAAACGGGTGCTTTCCAAACTCAGCAGTACCTCTGCTTGAACTGTCTCAATGTCAAACGTGTAAGACTCTTCTTACCTAACTGTACACAAAAACTCACAGAAACACCGAAAAACAAAGAAATGATGGGGCTGGTAAGACCAATTTGCTTTAACTGTCAAGTCTGGGATAGCATAAATTATACACTGTGGCTTAATACAAAGCCTTTCTTTCTTACAATGCAGGGAGCCAATAAACACTAAATGAACATCAGTAGTATTATATGAAATACACCCCAGTTTAAATTTTAAATCTTGGTATTCATGACTCCCTTCCTATCTTCACAGCCATTTCAAAAAATATTTTAAATACCATTCTGAACTTAATACTTTTGTTTACATTTAAGAAAACCTAGGGTTGTTTTTTTTTTAATCACAGTTTGCATTGCAACAGTCTGATTTTGATTTATACAAAAGGTCAGGACAACTTTATTTTTTTAACAATAGCCAGAAATCACTGGACCTCCCATGGGGATATAATTATATCACAAGCTATTGCTGCTGTCTGCATTGGTGCGCTTAAGCTTGTTAGAGGAGATAAAAATATTCTTTATTACCTACAAGCAAATAAAGGAGTATATAAGCTAATCAAATTCTCAAAGACCAGTTTCAAGAGATATATAGACAGGGAAAGAGTCACACTGTGGGTTTTGAGTCCCTGGACACAAATGTTCTTCTTTCAAGAAATTGAGATGGCTGGTTTCTTTCACCTTTATCATGACATCAGTGACATCAGTGATATAGTTTTTTAAATGTGGGTGGTCAATTGCTTCTATGCAAACTTCAGTAACTGCTGCTTGCAACAGAGGGGAGATGGGAGAGGATGAGCATAAGGAACACAGCTTGTTAGGATCAACTTTTGAATCTGAATCAGCATCCCAGCACTTCCAAAGACAAATGATAGCTCTGAGGTACTTCAGTTCTGGCTTCTTTGATACTCAAATTATGAATAAATTATTAATAATGTGAATATTACTTAATAATTAATATTGAAAATGAATATTAAGATTTGTATTATCATTTTATTACTTAATCTGCTTCAAAACTCCACCACTAGACTTCTTGCATTTTGAATCAAATAATTTTCTGAGATATCTTTTTTCCCTAAAAGTGAAGGAAGCTGAAAAATTATTGACTACTAAAAATTCAAGCACTCCCTAATTCATGAGAAAAACAACAATCAAGTATTACTTGTGTCTATTCACTGTCTAGATTCCCTCCCAGAACATCTCTTACATAAACATTGACCCAGAAACAGCTGGAGACACAGAAATGTACATTGTGTAAATAAAGGACACACAAAGAAAGATATCAATGAAGATAATTACATTCCCAAGTGTGGAGAGGAGTAATAACTCCCACACAGCATAGTAATGAAGGTATCCTGTCAGTGTCTCCTGTCTCAAGTGAAGGTAGATGTCATCAAAGATCATGCATTACAGATGTTTTATCTCTACTAGCTACAGCGTCTTTAATGGAATTTACATAAAGAAGTTCATCTAGGTTAGGGTCTTCTACAAAGTACTGATAGGTTACAAGCCTGTCTCTCCCACCAAGCATCCCAAACAGCTTTCAGATTTGAGCTAGACTCGCCTTGGGCAATCCACGTAAAGCAACCTCACAGATACTGTTCCATCAGCAGAAAACAGACCGCTATACGCTGTGGAAAGAAAGCTTTGATGCTGTGGCAAACCTGCAGGAGAGAAGTTTGTGCATGGAGGTCGCAGGTGGATGAGGCTTAGGCAGAGCAACACATGAAAAAATGACAGAGGCAAATGATGACGGAGTAGAAAGCCAGCACATCCTCTGCTGGCTGAGCCTACTGTTACTTGTTCCCCTGCCAATGTGTGCAACCGGCTGTGAGCAGCTGGGAAAGCAGCCATCCCTCTTTGGTGTTCTTACATATTTACTCAGCAATCACTCCAGCTATTTCACATGCATACTCAGGATCTGACTGCCTTTATTCACCAAGATCCAGACTGTAAACTATATGCCCCCAGGTCATGCAGCGTTGTATCCTGTCATTGATACAGAATGATCCCTAAGCATACTTCTGTGACTATCAGAATACTGCCCTGCCAACTGTTCCCATCTACAAATATCAGTTTGCCTAATAACTGGGATAGCACAGGTATGTTTGGAAAGGCTACTAAATTTAGTTCTGCTCATATATGTGACTTTTTTCTTTAAAGAAGCTCACAGTACTGGAAGTTGGGTCTAGATAGAAAATAACCAGTAAAATAACCATACCCATTCCACCACCAGCCCTAGGTTGAAAGCAAAGTAGTACTGAGTTTTGATATTTTATCTACAACTAACTTATTATAAAACAGCTGGAAAAGTCACTTTGCCTTTCTTTCCTGGTCTTTTTTATCTGTTTAATGACAGCAGTAGGTAAAGATGGCTTGCAATGCTAATGTCATTACAAAGCTGCACTTGATAATTAATAACTAATGTGGTTACTCTGATGTCATAAAATGATGCAAAATATAAAGTACTTGGTAAAAAGCCTGTCTTGACATCTGAAGCAGTCATTTAAAATGATGGATCAGAACAGAAAAACAAAGCATTGAGTCACCTTTGCAGACTCAGGCCCTCAGACTTCTCTTTCTTGATTCCTCATTCAGAAAATGAGGATAAAATATTGTCCCACCTAATAAAAGAATCACAAAAATAAAGCTGAGCTCCCCACAAGCAAGTCAAACCTCTGGTATCTGGCTACATGTCTTTCATTTCCTTTTTATTGAGTGCCCAGCTTGGCAGTCACTGGCTTGATTTAAGTGTTGCTGAGCCTTGCAAAGACACATGAAGGAAATGGGAGCAGTAAATAGACAGTATTTCTGTGAATAAGGGAACATGACTGGGAAGAATGCACACAGGGACATGGAGCCACAGGTTTCTGGTTCAGACTAAGGACTGCCTCTGATTTACATGAGGCCTTGGTAAGTAATTTTAACTTTTCATCAAATTCTTCCACCAGTCAATGGGACAATGTGTTCCAACACTACCAAGGGAGTAACAAAACACACACTAACAGTTTTGAGGCACACAGACATTGCAATAAACACCAATAAAAGCATAAACAAGGAATTAATATTCCTGTGCAAAGTCTACCACAGTTTTGCTGAGCGCTACACGCTGGCTCCCATATGGAGAGATTGCAAGAGGATGATCAATTTTTAATTAGTAACACAACACGTGATTAGCCAATTACGACTATCCCAGAGTCGATACACATGTAGGACCGAATTAACACTGCTCATACAACTTTTCTTCTTTAATTTCCTAACTTTTTGGTGCGACTTCTCCTCCTCTTCAGCAAATTTACGTTGGTACTGCGAGACCGCAAGAGATGCATTAGACACCGCTTGCACTTGGGGGCTACTTTCAAGGGCAGGGTCTCCACTCCCCAACACCACACCGGGACACAACACCCTGTGCAAACCTCCCCGCCCTCGCAACCCGCCCCGCACCGACCTGCCGGGCTCATGGCTCCGCCGCCCGCACTGCCCCGGCCCCCGAGGTCACCGCCCGCGCTGTCCCGGCCACCACAGTCCCGGCCTGAGGGCGCTGTGGCGGCCGCCGCCGCCGGGAGGGAAGCGCGGGGCCCTCCCCGACTGCTGAGGCCGTGGGGCTCCGCTGCCCCTGGGCCCCACCCATATCCTCCCCTGAGCACCCACCCACCCACACCCCGGCATCGCCCCGTCACCCGCGGTGAGAGCTCCCTGCCGCCGAGGTTGTCTGGGTGTGGGGAGGAAACGAGGAGGGAGTCGAGCCTTTCCAACTGCGCAACAGTGTCGGGGTTTGGTGCAAGAGTGTGCCCAGCTCACCCTGTGGAGAAAAGCCCCTCAGAGATGAAAGGCACCTGGGAGGTATCCCCCCGGCGATCAGGTGTTCTGGTGTGGCATGATTAGCACCTCCACAATATGATGCCATGTATTTATTTTTTGGAGTGGCACAGAGTAAAACAAAAACTAAAAATATTAAAATGAACAGCCCATGAGAGATGCTGCAAATGCTTCAGCTCACTGCGGCACTGGCCACCAAATTTAGTCAGGAGACATCAATCAAGGTGGCATCTTCCAAGTTCAAGATAAAGCCCAGACCCATCACAAGGAGCTGGAGTTTCCCTACAAAACAGGATTACAGAAAAACTGAAAGTACCTTTTGAAATAAGTTTTCAAAGGAAGCAAACCTTTTCAAACCACTTTGTGCATAGATGTGTGCTTCTTGCCCACCCAAACTCCTGTCCGTACTTGAACTTTAATGCTTTGGGGCTGATTTTAGTGAAACTTGTCAAAGGTTTTAAAGATCTCAAATGTGACATTGCTAAGTACCAGTTTCAGGAATGCTGGTGCCCGAAATAAAGAGACTGCCCGAACTGAAGGAAAGGCTGCAGAATGAATTAAAGCAGTATTAGAGGAAGGAAAATTCACATAGAGGCAGTTTTTATAGATGTCTTAGTGTGACAAAACCTTCACAGCTTGCAATTAACCACAAACCACAAATTGCAGGAGGCTGGACTTCAGTGAGGGAACTACTTCTGTAAAGACTTTGCACATTGCAGGGACTGTGTCCAGCTGAATTACTTGGAAAACTGAGCCCTCTGAGCTGTTCCTGTTTCTATCATTACACAGGTAGATACTTTTAAAATTATTATTATTTGTTATGTTTCAGGGGGCTTTTTTCAGTGACTTCTGCTAACGTGTGGGTGGTTTTGGTGAATTTCTGACTTGGTCTGGCCTACCACACAGAGGAAACATTTAGCTACACAGACACTGGGAAAATCTGGAATAGATCCAATCATGTCAGGGTACATGTGCATCAGGAAGAGAGCCTGGAATACCTCCTGTTGTTCCTTGCTGCTCATTTTTTACCTTCGGATTTTATTCATTTAAGTGACAGGTATCTGGGCAATACCTCATTCCAGTACTGTATTTTTGGGTGCAAGGGATGCAGCTCTACAGTGTCAGTAGTCTTGAACTGTGAGCAGGATGAACATGAATGAGATATCTTATAATGGAGGATGCAACATGTCAAAACATTTAGAAACACCGCATCTGACTATTTTTCCATGGCAGTAATAATTGCTAAAAGATGGGTTACGTAATGTGGTTGGATGTGGTTGGGATGATTTAGAGTTCTGAACTGCAAGGATCTTCACTATGGAAATAGGAATTCATAAAAAGAAAAACAATCATTAAATATAAATGCATTTAAATATAAAAATAACTAAAATGGATCTTGGAACTCTCATTCCAGTAAAAACAGAACAAAATTACGGGGTTGTCCTGGATGTCGGGATGAGGGACAAAATGGATTGTGACAGCCCGACTGTTTACATTGTGAGAGCCAGCACTGTGGAAATGAGTCCTAAAAGGAAGAACACGACTCGCTCTACTCAGATTTTAAACCAAACAACAGGCAGGCTTCTACTAGTCAAAGAAAGAAAAGCTTTCAGCAGAATCCAAAAGCAAGAGGCCCTGCTCCACAAGGAGGCCGTGCTGAGGCGTTGGTCAGTGCGCACGGCATGCACAGAGGCTTGCAGTGGCCGGGGCGAAACCTGTGCTGTCCTCTGGTGGGCATGGTTCTCCGTGTAAGGTGATCTGTGTAAGGCTGGAAGGAGACCATCTAGGACAGGTTGCTGAGAAGATGGAGATGGAAGGTAGTGCAGGACTGGTGTTGTTAAATCCCAATATAAGGGAGGATAAGACTTGGTGAGGATTGTGGCGGTCTTAAAGGACTGCTTGTTGTGGTGCAAGTTGTTTGTCATGGTGGCTGCACTTTCACCTCTGCCTGCTGATGGTGAGGCTGGGTCTGCTGGGTCTGGGCTTTTAGTTGGACCCAGCTGAGCCTTTGCTACTGACCTCAACTAGTTTACTCTTGGACACAGGTTTTTCCTAAGCTGTGGTGCTGCCATCACAGCTTTTGAGACAGTGATGCTGGCCTGTCCAGGAAAACGATGGGAACAACAAGGGGAATGGTGAGCACCATGCCAGTCTGACTATTTGCAGCTCAGGACAGTTTTAGGTATATCTAGGCTTACAGCCAGCAGAATTATTTGTAAGAGGAAAACAGCTGAATTCTCTAACTGCAGGGTTATTACCATCAATTTATACTTCTTATACCAGCCCAGTCATGAAGATTTTCTCTGATGTGTCTGCATATGACTAGATATTACTGTCAGTTTCAGCAGATTCCTACTTACAAATTAAGTTTGCTGTGGGGTCTGTCAGGTTGAGGTCTTCTCTACAAGTCCAGTAGAAGAATTAGGTTTCCACAGTTCTTCAACCTCGTAATGATTATATATATATATCATAAAGCCAAGGAATTTATAATTCATGCTGGAGGTGTAAGAACACTCACTGTTTCTAGACAAGGAAAAACTACTTAAATTATTAAGCAGTCTTGGCGTGTGTCATGAAGCAGTGCTGTATTACAGGGAAAACAAACAAAAAATCCATGTTAAGTCATAAAAAACATGTCTTGGGAATGATGTCAGTGTTGAGTTTGTCTAGCTGTCCTCAGTATGAATTTCAAGCTTCAATTTTAATAAATTTACTTGAAGTATAAGCTCGCTTCCAAACATCCTAGATTCATAACACTAATTTGGGGATAATTATATACTTCTGTAAGGCTTTTTAGCTTTAGATCCTCACTGATCTTGTCAAAACTAATTTCTTTCTAATACTGCTTTTGTTTTTCCCTTTGTGAACATACTGCTATTGTTGGAATAGTGGCTTCTCCTTTGGATATAATTAACATTCAATACATTGCCAGTATAATTTCCTACACATATTACATATTTATTTTCCACAGGTCTGCTACAGTTTGAAAACCCTTTTTTCTGTTAAAGAGCTTGAAATGGTTTTGAAAGCTTTATTCACTGTTCATTACTAACTTAATTTTACTTGCAGGTTTCATTGTAAAATCCACTGACAGTATTTCTAGGTTATACTACAATACAGATAATATTGCTATGATCACTAACATAATCAGTTGGCAATGTTGCATGTCAGATGATATTGTTAGTTTTTGTATTTTAGCAGGGGTTTGTGTGTGTTTTAGATTCAGGCTGTTTAGTCATGTTAGTTTTTCTGCCCATGCACACAGGTGCTGCATTTTGATGTTCGATGTTGCTCCAAGAATTAACATGAAGTTAGCTGAGTGTCCACTCCTCTTGTCTAGTGGAAAAAAGGAGAAACTAAGTACATGATATATTTCTAAATATTGGTTAAATCTTACGAATATATAAAAGAATAAAAGTATTACTCAGTGTGTATGATAGCTTTCAAGAAAGCAAGAAAATTGTGCTTGAGACCTTCATTTTGTTATTTAAGTTCACATCCACTAAAATAAAAATGAAGCAGATCTAGAGCAGAACATGACTCCAAGAAAAAATGTTGCTGTACACAGTAACACTCTCAGTTAAGGAAAAAATTGGTCAAGTGAGACAAATCTAATAGCTTCTTTCGTTAGTGCCATTATGATTAAATTGGTTAATGACACAGATGAAGCATAAGAGAATATAAAATAAGTGGCCTGGAACACAAAAGCACTGCCAGTATGTCATAAAAATGATTTGTGTCATTCTTTAATTTCATTCTTACATATATAAAAAAAATCTGTTTTCCTCCCATAGCATCTTTGGCGGTCACAACAGTGTTATGTAGTTTTGAAAAAACTTTGAATACATTATACATGTGTGGATTTTTTTTAAAGTTTTTTACAGGTATAACAGAGAGCAGAAATAAATTCTTCGCTCCCCGCTCTCCCATCTATGGAATATAATTTCATGTCCAATTACCTGTTACTGTGATTTAAGCTTTGGAATGCATGTACAGGTCACATTAATCCTCAAGATTTTGCTTAACAAAAATCTATATATTGAGGTTGCCACATTTAAGCCTTCAGTGGTAATAACCTGAATTAATCATGTTGTGGTTAGAAACCAGTTCAAATGCTGTTTACAGCATAGGAAAGTCAATGCTCCAGTATAATGCTATATGGCAAGATGCTCTTACACACTTAGAAAGGTAATACCTGATGTGTCTTGTATGTGTTACAGTCATTGTTGGTAAATATGAATTTTTAATGTCTGCCATTAGGGTTGTTTTATACCTCTATTTGAAAATGTATATTGAAGAACTACACCACTAATAAATAACTTGATGCAGTACACAGCAGGATGTTAGAAAAATGTAGATTGAATTGATTAAGTGGACAACAGAGTTGTTTATGGATTATAAGTAGAGGTCGGTCATAAATGAACTGCTGTTTTGTCTTGCCATATGCAACCCACAAACAAAGGAATGATCAGGAAGACAATAAATATTTCTTAAGGTCAGTTCAGACCCCCAGTAGCAGTGTGTTTCTCCACTCCTCTGGAAGCATCACTGGTTGCATACATACTGGATTTGTTAGACATAGATTACTCACTGTCTTCGGGCTGTATTCTTGTCTGGTGCAAGTCAGATTTACTCCCTCTAGGTCCATGGACATACCTTCCTATGCATCACTCTTTCTCCTTCTTTTCTCATGAGGTATTTTTTTTTTCAAGTTAGTAAAAGATTTGCCAGTATTTCTAGCAAAGTGGTGACTGCTTGAACCACACAGGAGTAATGCTTGTCTCATCTCTAAAGTTAATTGTTAAGAATGGTCTGGAAGATAGAGGAAGGCAGTGCTTGAATTGCATTCTTGAAAAATAGCAAGTGGCAAACAGCGAAGGACTAATTTAAGACGACTTAATGGGATGGTAACAACATGTGGAGATCTAAAACCAATGAGGTATTGACTTTGATGTCTGGGAATGCAGAGAGAAATATCCAATAATGAAACCAGAGCAAAGGTGATGTATAGTTCTTGACCAATAGTCAGCACTCGCCTCTTATTGATAATCTGTGCCTGAGAGACTAAGCTGACCTATTTTTCTTCTCACTAGCGATAAAACATTATGCAGTGCTGACATTTTATTTGTGGAGAACTATTTGTTATTTTTCAAAGTGTAATTATTGTAACATAATGGTTTGTTAAAACAATGTTGATTTACAGCCTCTGCCTGTTATTTCAGTAATGCTCATACCTTTAACCATTGGCCATAGAATTAATTTAGTCCAGATTATAGTCATTATTCTTCAAGTAAGAAATTCCTTTTCAGATACAACTGAAGCAGTATGGAAAAAAATAACATGTCTATGAAGGAATATTTTCTAATAGCACAAAGTTTAAATACTTTGTGGTAGTTTTCAAGGACAGCTTGTCAGGTGGCAAATGAGTGATAAAGAACCTTTCACTGAAATGATCTTACTCACTTTTTAATTGGAGTTACTCAAAAACAGGTTGTAGAAAACACTTCAATATGAACAGCTCAGTCCTGGCAGAACAGACAAAATAGACCATGTGACCTAAGAGATTTTTTGCTGAAATTACAGTCTAATTTGCCAATATTTTGCTTTTCAGTTAATGAGAAAACCCAACAGTTCCTATTGCAGAAGCAATTTCAGCATATATTGCATTGTCATTTGCCTGCAGTTAACTACTTGCTAAGATACAGTTCTTTTTCATATTTTCCTGAGCTAGAGAGCCTGAGGTTTCACAGGGCTTTTTTAAAAATATTTCTTTAGGATGGCTGATAAATGTGATAAAGTAGATTTTTGTTTTCTCAGCTTCTTTTTTCCTTCTCCTGACTTAAAAAATCTGAAGAAACTGAAGCCAGTCCTTAAACAAAGAAATTGAAGAAAAGAGTGAGACAATTCAAACAGGAAACAGAAATTACCCTGCCAGACTTTAAAGATCGGAATTGCTTGTAAGGAAACCTGAAATTGGGGAAGGATTAGAGAGGAGGAATGATGCCAAGGAACATATATGGAATGGTTCTTTAAAACATTGGAACAGAAAAACTTGTGAAGAAAAAATTGGGGCGTAGTTGATATCTTCTATCCCCAAAAATCACTTGGTCTGGACTCCGCAGAGCACTTTGCTAGTGATGCTGTCAGTGTCTTTCCTAGAGTCATGGCACTGAATCATATGGATAAACACTGAGTTTAACAGCTTTTAGATAGGATTTCTCACTGGCCCAGATTTTGCTGGGACATCTGGCTGGCAGTGTTGATTCCATACTCCTGTGTGCACTGTTGGAGTACACGTGTGTGCATCCTGTACGAATGGCCAACCAAGCAGTGCAGTGTCAGGGAGCTGAATGGAAGCTTCAGACAAAGTTTTTGTCTAAGGATTGTATAGATGTAATTAAGCCTTTATATGGCTTTTTCCTGCAGGATTAAGGATGGCAAACAAGGTATTCAATATGAATAAACTGGGTGCTTTATTTAGATTGTTAATGATAATGATTTGGTAAAAATGAAGAAAATTAAGGTGAAATTGCAAAATAGTCAAAAGCAAAAGGTCAAAAGAGCAAAAGGCTGTAATCAGAATTATTTACTGCACAATAAAACTAATATACTGCACTTTTTATTAAATCAATAATATCAGAGCTAGTTTGTCAAGTAGAGATTGATGTTACTGACCCATACCATTGACCGTGGGCAAATCTCTTTGCTCAGCCTCGAGGTTTAGCCTTGAGAGGCATCATTATCCAAAGAATCACACACCTTAGGGAGGAATGCAAGAAATCCTCACTGTGAAAAAGTGGGACTGATCTTTTATAGTATAAATTGATTGACTGTCAGTAATACACGTCTTTAGCATATGTGTTGTCATGCCTGCTCAGCACAAGATGCTTTATTGCTGAAAGAGCTGTTACCAGGTCTTTGGTTTCTTCTGCTTGACGCTTCTGACTGTCACTTCCATCTCAGTGCCTGCACATCCGTGCTGCTGTTCGCCTCTGTCAGGAAGTACCCTTCTTGGACTTGTGATGGCTGTGATTTGAGATAGTTTGATCAAGCTGGTCTCAGCACTCTTCAACACCAAACCATCAGGCCCTCCTTGCTCAATCCATCACTGTTAAATAGTAATTAATAATCATTATCTATTAAGTTCCTGGACAACTCAGCAGCCAAACTACATGCAGCTAAATAAGCTAAAATGGTATTTTAAAATTGAGCTATACTATTTTCAGGCCAAATCGTGTGTTCTGGATGTTTAATGGTGCTCTGCAGCCATTCAGACTTGCTTTTTTGCATCTTCCTCCTGCCAAAATGACTTGCACTGCCTGTAGCTGTGGAGTAGTGAAAAAATGTGTATGTTCCCATACCGGTGAAGGCCATTGTATCCACCTTAAATCCATCAAGGGCTGTTCATGTGGCAGAAGTGACTGGAAATGGACTGGCATGTTTCTGGCATGTTTTTACACTAAGGAAGAAGGAATGTCTTCTCAAGGTTACATTGTCTTACAGATGGTGACATTTTGGGTCATGGTGGGATTCTTCCTTCCCAGTCGTAATTTTTTCCTTCTAACCTTCAAAATGTTCTTACTGGGTGTTGGGATTTCCCAGGCCCGGCTGGATGGGGCTTTGAACAATCTGGTGGAAGATATCCATGCCCATGGCATGGAACAAGATTGTCTTTAAGGTCTCTTTCAACCCAAACCATTCTATGACTTCATAAAGGAAAGTGAAAAGTATGAATCTCAAGGATTTATGTTTCTCTTCCAGATTGTTTGCTTGTAGGTCACGCTGAGCTGTTTTGCTTTGTTTTGTTTTGTTTTCTCCAAAATAATATTGTTCTAAGGTAATAAAGTTTGGACGGTAACTTTAAATCCACATTTTAAAAATTGTAATTTTATACCTTCTTTCTGTGTGGGTTGATACTCCTATTCTCACTTTGCTGAAAGTTATGTTGTGAATTCTGATCTCCTACCTCACAGTCTCACTACATACAAGTCATCATATGTCCAGATGCATCACAACTATTAATTGGTTTATCATCTCCTTGCCTTTAGGAGATTGGAAAATATTTCTTATCTCAGTTGGACTGAATCTCTGTTGAGGCTGGATGGTTTTCAGTACTTCAGGGGGAAAAAAAAGCAAACAGTTTTTTAGGAGTGTAGAACATGGAAGAGGGGCAAGTCTGAAAAAAATACAAGTTGTACTTTGGTTGGTGCCTCATCCACTCTGGTGGAGCTGCAGCAAAGCAATCGTAAATATGAGTCATGTCCCTCTGTCCTGGAAAGAAAGAGTCCAGATGGTTTGTCAGACTGCTGGAACTTCCAGCCTCCCAGAAATTACTTCTCCAGCACCTGAGGCAGCAGGGAGGGCTCATTTGATCCTGCTGGCATCTTGTCTATGTTGCTTTGCACATGAAAGTGCTAAGACTGAGGTGTAACAGAGACTGACTTTCTTTGCACCATCTAGCCTGATACCACTATTTTAGGCTTTGTGGCTTGATAGAGAGAAGAAGAAAATACAGGATTTTTTAGCTTTGCAGCTTGCTAGAGATAGGGAGAAAATATAGCATTGAAAGCAACTTTTAAGAGTTGCATGCTTGGCATATACAGTATGCATTTTTTTATTTTTCCTTTTTGAAGTGCCCATAAGTAGGTGGGTGCTTGGAAAATAGGACAGCATGATGAGAATGACTGTTAATATTCAACATGCTTTATATGCAATAGCTTTGCATATATTTATATTCTAAAAATTACTTTTTTGGCCCACTATTTTATAGAACTCTCGTGGTATATTACCATAATCAGTTTTTCTTAAGTTCAGCTTGGAAACCCCTTACTGTTAAATCATATCCTTCCATTTTGATAAACTTCTTTTTCTCACATTATCTGTCCCTCAGTGTACTCTATGGGTAAATTAGCACTTATCCAAGAAGGGACCTGATCATTTTTAAAAGCCCGGTAGAAGAGAGGGAGAGATGCTCAGTGAGTAATGCTTTTGCACCTTTAGCCTCTTGTAGCAAAGAGAACCCAGTGGAACCTGGCATTTTTGAGAGCTATAAAGCTCTGGGTAGCACTGTTCCATTTTGGAGGGTACATAGTAACATCTTACACTTTTTATTGGAAAATAAAAGCGAGATAATTTTCTGTCTGAATATATAATGTATGAATGACTGCTTTTGAGACACTGATACATAAATTATAGATAGCCTTTCAGATTCTGCACTATGTATTATTAATTAAAAACTGTAGATCTTCATTTACACCCTGATATCTAGGCCACTGGAGAACATATTTTAGTGTTGGGGACTATATAACCCAGGCAGAATGCAATAAAATGCTGCCATTTTGTTGTTTATGGATAGCATTTTGGTACACAAAATGGCCAGAACCTTCTCCTATTACAGTGGACAGCAGGTGTTCTGCTTTATGAAGAGGAGGCATGAACAAGAATGAAGCTGATGTTTTATTTTCCTTTGCACACACACACAGAATATGAAGAAATATTTGTATCATGCTTAGCCTAAATTATATAATTTCCCACATGGCACAGTATGCATGAGGAAATCTGTCCTTCTGTCCTTCACTCTGTCTTCCCATCCCCTCTCTTTGCAACAGATTTTAATGTCATTTGATGGGTGTTGTAGTTGCCTGTTAGAGTGATTCTGAATTACAGGTTTGGAGGGCAACTGATGAATATGATTGAAATTGCCTGATATTCTTAATAGCTGAGCTTCTAAAGTAAAATCAAAGAGATACATAACAAAGCACATAATCACAGCAAGCCATAGTTAGCAGCAATTCCTTTTAAATTAGAGTGGAAACAGCCTATCATAGACAGTTGAGATGTTGGCTTGTGCTGGTAGACCCATACTGAAGAGTGAACATGGAGGATGTCCACTGCTTGTTTCTTGTAATCTGAGGATGTGCTATAGCCTTGAATTTGAACAAATAGCGTTTGTTGTGTAAGGCAGAATTGAATAAAAGTAATATCTGGCATATGTCTACAATCACGAACTTAACAGCAATCAGAATATGTCTGCCCAGTTCTGCACTTTATTTTTTAACTAGTTTTACATGGAGAACTACAGATGGTTTTGTGTTTGTTTACATTCTATGAATCAGTTGTTACTGCTACTGTAATACATGTTCGTGTAGCTTTTCATTTTTACTGACAGAATTGTTCATGCTGGGACTGTTGCACAGCTGGGCTATGAATCTTATGCAAAAGGCAGGCATTAAAAATGAAGATAAATGCAGGATACAACCCCCAGACTACAATGAGAGCTTCATTCATCCTATAGCTTATGCACTGGGAACAGAGAAATCATTCTCTGAGGAACAGACCACCTTTAGAACCTGTACAGATCTGAGGTGTTCATTGTCTTACAGACCAGATCTTGTCACAGTTTCCTTAAGCAAAATTTCTCAAGATCCAGGGGAATTATCACAGCAAGACTCAACTTCCCAATGTGCATACATGATAAGTCAGAATAAAAATTGATGTCTAATTCTTACTCATCTCAGGCAGTAAGAGTAACAACCATTTATTTTCTTTTGGTGGTAAGAAGGTAAAATAGGTGCTATCTGCTGATGATCCAAACAATTTCCCCCTCATCAAATACTCTAGTGCTTGGAAGTAGATGCCTTGTTAAAGCCTTCCTTAAATGCAAGAAGCTTATTTGTGAATTGGAGCCCAGCTACCAAACAGCCCTCATGTTAATATTTGAATGGGTTATTTTTCGATGAGTAATCTCCCTGTATTTCATTGCTGACTAAATGAAAATGGAAGGAAGGAGTTGGGGGAGAAAATCTGTGTGATTGTCTTGGACTGTAGTGGGGAAGCTGCTGGGATTTATAGGTTGCTTATCTTCATTTTCCTCAGAGAAGGAGCTGATTCAGCAGTGTCTGTTGAGGTTTATGCTGATGGCCTGCTGCCCGTGCAGTCAGCACCATCAGAACGCTGTGATCACCCTGTAATGCTGCTTGGATGGATTTTTAACTTTGACCCACGATGTACCCACGTTCAACTGCTTTGCAGCAGTTGACAGCAGGTGGACCCCAACCAGGCAAAGCCCGCAGGATTTCCAAAGCTTCCAAAGATGAGGCACAATAGTTGTCTCCATCCCTCGCTACTCTGCTCCCCTCTGCCTTCTTTACTCCTTCTTAACTGCTGCCTCCTGCTGCTGCCTTCTAGAGAAGCTGGTAGGTCGTGGCTGCCAGTGTTGACCTACCCGAGTGTGGCCATGCGTTGCCACGTGCAGGGTCAGAGCAAGCTGTGGTGCACCAGGGCACGAGTGCATGACCAGCTCAGGGAAGGGGGCAGGGGCTATGTCAGAGTGAAAAAGGATGTGGCACTGTAGGGCAGAGGAAACATCTGAGCTTTTTCTATTTGCAGATTCTGGGAAGCCTGTGTTGCCAGAAGCTGTCCTTGTCATACCCTGTGAGTTACCTCAGAGGCACAGTGATTCAGAGCTACCCCTCTGAGTCATAGATCAGCAAAGTGACTTCCATTAAATACTTGTCTTAGAGCTTCTAGCTAGAGCGGCATCAAGGTCAAAAGTTATGCAGATCTCAAAACTGATGGAAACACATCTGAAGTTACACTACTTAGAAAAAAAAACTTTGGAAGTGAGATTGAATCTGGGATACTGAACTTAGGACAAGACTTTAGATATAGACAATGGATGGTATCTGTCACTTTTATTTTAATATTCTGATGCTAACCACTATCAGGGGCAATGTTCTGGACTGGATGTACAAAAGTCAAATACAGACTTACCGTACCTTTCTTTGCTGCTTTTCTGTGCTCCAGGGGACAACAGAAGTTCATTTTTCTCCCTTATCAGTAATACATCACACCTTCTTGTACCAGTTCCTACATGCAGGAGTATATACATGTATGTATAATCTTGTAGTAGAGCCATATTTCTCACCCACCTATCCTATATGCAATTTATGCTATTTTCTGCCTCATGCAGAGTTTTATGGTGCATGTGCAGATACAAAATCAAAGGATTCAGGCAATACTGACTTTCCTGTCATGTTCCCTTGCTCCAGAATAAATAGTGCTGTTCTTTCTGTTAGCATAGAGCAGTTCTGTAGGTCTTGCCTTTTAAATATACTGTTTCAAAACAGGCTTTTTGGAAATAACTGTTGTGGCAGCAGGATGCTGAGTGGTGTGTGGGCTGTGTGAAAGTGGCTCAGGGATGTGAAACTCCAGCATCATGGCTTGTAGGGATTATTGGACACCAAGCAAGTAATGCAATAAAAGCTGCACAGTGAAAATAGTCAGTTGCTGACATTTATGATAGAGAAAAATAACAATTGTTCCTCTGAGCTCTTTCACCCATTATGCTTGTGCAGAGTGGGGAAGATGAGACACAATGCTCAGCAACTGTATACAATATTGTGTATTTGAAATCCTCAAAGCCAGGATTTTATCACCAGAATTAGAATTATGGTGCATAGTGAGGAGCCGTTTGGTCATATGGTTTTTGGCTGTGGTTGGGGCCAGTGCTGTTTTAAGAAAGAATAGTAATTATTGTTGAGGTAGACAGCTTAGGTGGAAGCTATGGTGCAATGTCTGTTTCTTGGTGTTTGACTAAAGCAACTAGAAATGAAAGATTTAGCTTAAAAAGCCAGGCAATAGTAAACCTAAAACCAATGGCATACTTGTATTCCAGACAGCTGTTTTTTCTGGAATTTTGCTCTATTGATCATTCTATTTCTCTACTTTCTCTTTTCTCTGCTTTTGAAACCTATGTAGTTAACCAAGTCCACTGACAACATAAATGTTTTCAGAAGGATGAAAAATTAAATGTCAAAATTATTATCCACATGCATATATACATACATTTATTTACATACACTTCTTTAAAACAGTTTTGAAACAATTGTGTAGGATAAATGGTGTTTGTAGAATAGTAGTTTTAGTGGCAGCCATTTGTTCTGCTTTAATTGCTATGCTGTTCATGAATAATTTGGTGAATTTCTTGCCATCTAACCACTCATGTTTGGACAATACCTGGAAAGTGTTGTAGACCCTTGTAAGAAATTGTTTTCTTCCCATATCTTTGATCAAATAAAATCAGGGCTCAAAACTGAAATACATTACAGGTGTTTTGGTGTTTGAATTGACCACTTCTAAGTAGTTTTATGTATTTATTTCGTTTCTCATAAAATGTCAACACCATATACATAGATTTATGTATATCTGTGGATACTGAATAGATGTGCTGTACATATATGCACACAGTATCTTTGGTTACACATAATGATTTTGTGTGCCTCTTCTGTTTATCCTCTAAAAATTGAAGAGGAAAATAATTTTGGGTTAGGCAGTTAGAATTATGGATATGGTAGACAATTATGTTTAAGTAGAGGTCTAAACATGAGAAAATATGAATGCTATAAATATTGGCCATATTTTTAAATGAATAGACACAGCACTCCTTCCCACATCCAAAGCTGTTCCTTTATATTTGGAAAGAAAAGTGACACCTTTGTGAAGCATGCACAGGCATCTCCTTTGCTGAGTTACCTCCTTCCTCAGTGAAGACCATATTCTGTCCCCTTTCCATTTCAGTTAAACTGTAGGGGAAAATCCTTTCTTTTTTAAGTATAGCAGACAGGTCCCATTATTAGTATGTTGTAATGGGACCCAGCAGGTGTTTCTATCAACAAAAGCATTTCATCTCAGTTGGACATTCTTGTATAAATATTAAAAATACATGCAAATACAATTTGATGTCAAAACATAGCAGTACACTGAAGTACTTCAGTCACAAGTGGTGTGAAGGGTTTGAACTTGAAGTCTATCTCTCAAACTTAGAGAGTTCCGAACTCCAACCTGAGTCCAGAGCCACGAGTGCAATTTGCGATGTGAAACTAGTGCAAGTCTTAGGAGATAACCTTATTATTTAAACATTGCAGGTAACAAAAATTTTAAATTTAAGCTCCAAGCTGTTAAGTTTTTCAATTAACCTCTTGCCATTTTTTCCTGTTTGAAAATTGATGCTCCTTATTTAAATGGGTTGATGGCTGTAGCAAGGCAGGTGGGTACAGAGCATCACTTATGTTGTACGTTATGTGGGACACAGTCACACAACATTTCAGTGTTTTAGTGCAAGGGAGAGAACAGAAGGACCCTGTAAAATACACTAAATGTGCAAAGAAGCATCATCTGGGTGAAGAGATATGAATGTCTCACTGCAAAGTGGCCATGACGTTGGATCTCAAATAGACAGGCTTTTGTTCACATGGGGCCCTTAAAATATCTCCTTTACTGCCTTCAAAGTTCTTTTATTACTTGGATTAGGAAAGTAAGAACTGAAGATACCACTGACTTGTCTGAGTGAAATGTTTTCCTCTGAACAATATATGTCTGCCAATGCAGCAACTAAACAGCTCAGTGAAAAGCATTCTTTGTTTTCTGTAAAGTTTTTAGTAACGTGGGCACTTGAAATGTCCAACAGAAGTGTCAGATGGAAAAAGTATAAGAAATCCTTTGCGTGGTGTTTGCCACCCCTGAGAGGCTCCTAATCCTGGATTGCTTTGGGTAAAACATGTCAGTACTGCACCACTACCTCCAACAACGAAAAATGAGAATCATCAGAAAACAAACCGGCAGAGAGGAAGCCCACAGCTTGTGCCTGGCCCATAAGAATCACATGAAACTTAAAGTGCACGAGATCTGTTTGAGTCTTTGTAATTGCTTTCTTTTGTAATCCTGGATGCACTTAGAGGTAAGTCAGAACTGCACAAAACTTCAGTTTTTTGAGAAGTGAAAACTATGATTCTCATGGACTCAACGGACTGCAATACTTGACCTGTAAGAAAAATTACCAAATACTATGAATATTTTCCAGTAATGCAACAAATTGGCGATGTTGCAGTAGCAATTAAACTGAGGCTGTCCTAGTCAGGGCACAAGGGATGTCCTGTGGTTAAGATGAGACACTATTGGAACTTTTTTTTAAAACTGAAGCTTCTTAGCTCTCATTCTGCCAATCTTTGATGTTGTAGCTGGTGGGAAATGGAAGAAATATGCTTGAAATTATAGTTTCCCAACAGACTTTTGGGAAGCTTTTCAAGCTTTTAACTTACATTTTTCTCCAATCATAGTGACTATTTCTTCAGAGGGGCAGAAACCTTTTAACTTTTTACGGCCTGTAGCAATTTTTCCAGTTACCCAAGGCATTTATAGTGTGGGATGACATTGGGAAAGATACATGAAGGATTTGAGGACTTATGAAAATAGCGTAAGCAAGCACATTTTATGGCAGCCTAGGAGCAGCTGGAGTCAAGGGTGAGTGAAGACACTTGACTGTAGGATAGCTCTTTAGTTCCCACTAATTGTCAGACCCAATGCATTTATCTTTAGATTTTTTCCATACATCCAACAGTCACTGGATGGAGAAGAAATCATAGCCTGGATGCAGGCCTCTAATGAGCTTAGTTGCGCTCTGGCATGCAGGGGGCGAGTACATGGCCATCTATCCATACTGCTCTGTTACAGTCCATGAGAATGGTTGTACTGGCTATCAAGTTGCAATTCAAGAAGAAAACAGGCCTCTCATCAGGTGTTAGAAGCCACCAATAGTTTCACTGGTAGATGTTGTGTAATAGCTGAATTCAAGATGCAGACGTCTCACATACTCATTGTCCTTTCTGTTTCCTCTTTCACCACTGCACATAGCTTCTGGTCAGTGGCCTTTTGCCATCATTTCCCTTCCATCCTTCATCTCTTGCCCCCTTTCGTCACTTCCCTTTTGATGTTTCTTCATTCCTGTGTTCTGCAGGAAAACACACAGTTGCCATCATAACAACCATCAATACTATTAGAGAGATGTTTCTTTGATCTTTTTCCAATAAAGTCATCACAGGAAATTTCTAATTTGTTCTGAAGGAGCACTCCATAAACCTTACCACTTTCATAAACATCAACCTGGCATTTCACAGGGCTGCTTGAAAAGAAATTACTGAATGCATTTGGAATGCTATGACTGTAAATATAAGGTATTCAAAGTACAAATCTTCCTCAAAAAAGCATCCACTGATCAGTGGATGGTCAAAGTTGTAAATGCATTATTAAGCTGTGTTTGGTTTTCTTACTTTCAGAATAATTAAAAGTATTTTTTTCATTCGTAAAGACTTTTTGAAGCAATATCAAATATTTGGAGAAGTGCAAGCACAGAGAGTCCATCGCTTTGTTTCTTATTCATTCTACCCATACTGTGCCTATAAAAAATGAGAGAATTCCTTTTCTGAAGTCTCGTCCAGTGTAGGCAGATTAGGCGGTACACAGACAGAACAGAAACAGAAATATGATGGAATTAATGTAATAAATTGTTCTTTTCCTGTTTCACTAATTTTATATAAAGCTGAAATAGTTAGCTGTTTATTTTCTCTTTTTTTAATGTGATTACTGCAACTTTTTTCACTGTCTTCATTGACTTTGAATAGCTTCCTATCTCTTCCACATTGAAGCAGCAAAATAATGCCCCACAAAGCCTGGGTTCTGTGTGAAAGGTTTCAGTGGACCCTGAGAATACTTCAGTTGTCCTCTTCAATCTAAAGGATGCATAGGAACAACTCAGCCGGTTTTCCTTTTGTCGTTTTCCCTGTGCCTGTGCGGTTTGTGAAGCTGTGCAGGCTCCCTCTGGTGGCCCACGGCCACTGGCCAGGCGAGAAATATCGTCTGCAGCAGGGAAGTAGAGCATAGGAATTGGATAGAGTGGGTAGTTCTTAGATTTGGCTTTTTATTTGTGGGGACTGTCGTTAACACTCTAAATTTATATAAGCATATAAATACAAAAAGTATTACATATAATTAAATATACATATAATTAAATATACATATAATAAATATAAATTTGTTGTGATAGTCTAACAGTCTCAAAGCGAAGACTCCTATTCCATTTAAAAATATTTTGATATCTTAGTTGTTATCCAGCAAACCAAGCATTGTTACTTCCTTCCAAAGACTGCAAGACTAAGAAAGTTCATTTTAGCAGTTTTTATCATCAGGCACTGATATGAGGGCCGAAAAGGGAGCAACCATCTTGCCACTGATTCACATTTCCATTGCTAGTGCTATTCACATTTCTTTTACATTTGCTATTATGCTTTGCAGAGCTGGAAAGTTTAGTGAATTTAGTAATTTAGATTCCATACCAGCACATTTGAGTGTTTGTCCTTTCCTCTGAATGGCAGCTGTGTGGGCCACATGCAACCCTTTTTCTTCTTTCCTGCTTGAGGTGGACTGTGAGTGGGATCTAGGCTGAGCCCTCACTTGTTCACAGTTTGCAGTACAGACAAGACATAATTTGTAAAGCAGGGCATGGCAATATTGACCAGAATAAAACTCTCAGGGCGTCTTGAATGCTTTCATTTCTACACAACATTTTTCTAACATTTCTTACATAACTTGTGTTATGTAAGTTTTAACAGCAGAGTTAACAGTCTGAATCTAAATTGTGAACCACTTCTTTTACTGTGTTTTTAGGCTAATTCAGTGTCTGTTAACATCAGTAGTAGCTGTGGTCTTCATCAAAAGTAAATCATACTCTTATATAACATGTTCAGAACAGAAAAGATAGAAGATCACCTCCATTCATGTTTTTAGAACTACAAAATATCTTATTATTTTTCTTACAGTGATTTACCTTCACTCTTTTTATGTAGTAGTGTAAAGGTTGGTAATTCAGACCCTGACCATAATGGATTGTATCAACAGATACTTTCTTAATAACTATATATGCTGTATTGGCAATTGTAACAAAAAGGAAATTCAGTCTTAATAGCAATAATTACATGTTATTCCAAAATATATGTCAGGAGTCCAAGGTCCAAGAAAAGCAATTTAACATAGTGAAAGGTATTTTGTAGTGTGTTTTTTATCGCTAATTTTTTAATTTCCCTAAAACTGATGTTAGTCCAGTGTCCTACTAAGCATAGGCTGGTGTTGCCTTTCCTGTCTGTAGTAGTTCACTTCTGGGAGAGGGTGATCATCCTGCCGTGGTGGGAGAGGAGGGGAACAGACTCAAGGGCATGACAGAACTGTCAGGGGACACCTGCCCTCAGGCACTGCACTCTGCCCTCAGGCACTGCACTCTGCCCTCAGGCACTGCACTGGCTACAGCTCTTTCAGAGCAGCACAAAATGTATGACTTTTGCCCATATTCAGTGGAATTCACCCCAGTGGTTGCCTGCCACCCAGGATCAGCAGACCTGAGCCTGCAAGTTGGCACTGCACTACAGGGAGTGACTACACTTTTGAGAGTGTGAGGACAACTCAGCTACCTTTGCCATTATAACCATCTTTTCCTCTTGTCACTGTCATCCAGAAAAGCAAAAGCAAGCAAACAGAAAAACAAATACACGCAAAAAACGCCCACCACAGCAAGCACCAATTGCCTCTTTTCACAATTATCTAGTATAGGGCATCCACAGTTAATTGGTTACCTTGGATCACAAGTGATCTGAAAGCACATTTTGCTTCGGTGTACACTGATAAAACTTCAGAGAGTTCATTGGTGAAATGACACCAAAATTCTGATTGTGGTGAATCCATCAGGTATGAATTGACCATGAACCAGACTGAACAGTTCCTGAGGGTTTTATGAAACATTCTGTAGAAGAAATTGTAGCAGGGGGAAATAACAAAACTGAAAGAGTATATGTGATATTTTGAGTCTCTACATGCTGCAGTGTTTCTGTAATGTGTCTAGGTTTGTTTTATGAGAATTTTACTTTGCTCCTAAACTCTATGTTTAATGAAGCACAAAGAATTAAATAAACAGACCTAGAACTATACTGTTTTTTAAACTCTTGATTAATACTTAAGCATGGGAAATAACTCTGATGTACAAGGATGAGTTCTGAATGTTGCCAAAGATTTTAGTGTATGTAAGCTGAGAAATTTTGTTTTCCAAGCATGTTAGAAGATCTCTGGTTGGTTCCTGGACTATTTTGGAAAAATGAATCTATGAAGGCAGTAAGGCACAGTGTGTCCAGGTATGTTTAAAATACAGGAAAACATTTGATCTCCTCCTTTCCTTAAAACAAATGACTCTGTGTGGCAAAGGATCATCTTCTCTAACATCCATCAACATGCTCCTATACCTACATGAAACCTAATCTGCTTGTCAAAATAATTCAGGTGATTCCCACCAACTTCATCAGCTTCTGGATAGATCCCAAACTTCCTGAGTGAAACTTACTTTTTCACAAGAATAGATTTCTCCCAGCATTTAAATGCCTGCTGGGATAAGTACAATCTAATATATTTACTTCTATATTCAAAATGTTTAAAGAAACTGAGAGTGAAGTCCAGAAAACCAGGAGCCAGGGTCCACCTGAGCTTCTGTTTGTAACTCCTAGGTCCACAAAAATCTCCTCTCATCTCATCTCATCTCATCTCATCTCATAAAGTATGTGGCTGGTTTGCCACAGACAACCTGTAGAAATCTGGTCTACAGATCTTAATCAGTTCAAAAAGGAACATTTCCAATACATTTTAAAGTCTCTTCCACATGCTAGCAGAGGAAGAGAGATCTCTGTGAAGGACTATATCTAATTCATACTGTTTATGAGAGTGAATGCAATCAGCTCCAGCTCTGCTAGGTGCAGTAACTAAATTTACTGCTCTTGCAACACAAATCAAATTCAAATCAGAGTCCAGGTAGAGTGAGCATGTCTTCTTTGGTAATCTAATTTAAAAGCAGTTCTCAGTGGAGATTAAAAAAACCCTATATGCAATTTATACAAAAGAAAAACTCTTATCTATACTATGTTGAAACCTTTCTTAAGGAAACCCTCTGTGTGGCCATATTTCTTCATTCTGTGAACAGAGATGTAGAAAGAAGAAAGCAGGGGAAGTCACATCAAAACTGCCAGGAACAGCAAGAGGACTGAGACAATTTTGAAGCTAGTTTCATGCACTCATATATTTTTTAATTGCTTTGATCTTTTGAAAAGTCCATGTTGTGCACTGAAAAGCTGGAAGATAGAGCACTTGCATTACTGCATGAATTTATCCGCTGTAGTAGAGCTGAAACAGATAAGCACTTTTGTGTGTGTGTGTGTGTGTGTACTTTATTAACAGAAGAGCACAGAAAAGTGAAATTAAATATACTTTTATTAGAAAGTTAGATTTTGTGTTTTATGCTTCATTATGAAAAAGTTATTTTCCTGACTGTAACATTGTGATTGGTTAGGAATGTGGTTTGTTAGGGGATAGAAGAACAGGGACGAGAAAGGGATATGAATGCTATGGTGTGCTACTCCGGTGGTATTTTCCCAGCAGCACAGCAGCACCAATTGGTTGCTGTAACTGGCACAGGGAGAAGCACTCCTGATTGCTGCATGGCCTCTGGAGTGGCATGGGAAAGAGAACGCTTGGTTGAGCAGCAGGCTGAGGGTATTTCTGAGACGTGCTGTGTGGCAGCTCCAGACTTACATGATTTACCAAAAATAATTGCTGTCAGAGTGTTTTACTGCTTGTTTGCTTTGCCCTCTGCTATATCCTTCACTGAATTAACATTGTATGACAGGAAGGAAAAGGTGCCGCCTAACAGGTAGAGCACTGTTTATTAAAGGGAAAGGAGAGGCAGACGTGGACTCCAGTCCTGCTCGGAATTCTGTATTGTTTCATGAAGGTTTAATAGAAAACTACAGAGTGGGGCATTTGAGTGGGGTCTGGGCCTGTAACTGCTGCAGGACTGTGTTTGTTCTGAATTCTCTTTCTCTTGCTGTGTTTTGAAGATGAGAGGCCGTGCAGAAAGCAGTCAACTATCAATAGCATAGTGGTCAGCTCACTCTTACGAGAGGGGGGCATCTGGCAAGCTTTCCAGGTGTTCAAGAATGTAGGAGACCACCACCAAATTTCCAACACACAATGAGACCAGGGTGAGAGGGAAGGCTGAAAAAGTACATACCATGTATTTTATGAATGATGTGCCTTAGGAGTGCATTACTTTAAGGAATGTACCTGCAGTAATGCTAGTTAAAGCCAGAAATTTGAGCAGAAATATCAGGCAGATAATACTTTGCCAGGAATTGTCATGGTATCCTTAGAGTGCACAACTTACAGAAATTAGTAATTACCATTGAAATTCTTCTTCTGCACTGCACAGGTCTGATGGCATTCTTGCATCACCTGAAAAAGCATTGCTTTCAAATACCAAGCACTGACTGAAAGAATATAACCATTCCACATATTTTTAGGTCATGGTAGGGACCAATAAATCACAGATGACAGGTCATGTGGAATTCTTGCTGGAATCACAACATTTCCACTTCATATAAATCCTCTAACCACATGGTTCCTGGCCAAAGTCACAGGGAACACATGAGCCAGGCTTAACAAGCAAGAGTTATGAGGGATCCTATTTCTTTCTTTAGGGAATAAACGAATAAGCCAAGAAAACAACTCAGCAGGTCGCAGGAGAGCAGATCCTGGAGGAGTTACCACCTGTCAGCAGATATCTTGGCTCACAGTTAGAAATTGTAGTGTATGTGCAAGATCAGCAGTTGGTAAGTTAGCCAGGAGACCACCTCATTCTCTGTCAGCAATTGGATCACTGGATTAGCACAAGTAATTTATCAAGAGTACTTTAAGAAAACACTTAGAGGAATGTTAGATCAGGAGAGAAAAACAAAACAAGGTAAGATGGGGGTGTTATGTAGCTTTTAGACAAAATACTAAGGGGGTGTTATCCTGCAAGGGGTAGTCTATGGAGCATGCTCACCTAGCAGGCCAAATAAGTTGCATAGAGAGAATTATCCCACAGGGAGCAGATAGTTTCCTCCAGAGAACAAATGAGAAGGTAAGGACAAAAACAGAGTTTCTGAAGTGGCATAAAAGAGTTTTCTAATGAAGAAGTAAAACCGAAGATCTGACATTTCATGTTGATGTATAAATCTTTAGGACTGCTCACAGCTTATGCAATCTAAGTGTTGTCTTGCAGTGGCAGCTTTTTCTTATCTCTTCTCCACGGGTTCATGCTGGGAATGTTTTAGAGCAAGGAATGAGTTGTTTTATTGGCTCAAGTTTTTGGAATGCTTTAGTGGTTTTTGCTGAGGAATCCAAGCCCTGGCAGAGGGTTCTGTGTCAAGCTAGGCTGAGGAGGTGATGATGCAAACTGGAATGTGGGTTGTACAGAAGGTTGTGGAGAGGTGCCATTTTCCTGCTAGATGAAGTATGGGAGAGGACCTCCCCTGCCTCAGGGAGACATAGAATGGAAGTCTTTATTCCTCATGGCAGTCATAATGGTGTTCCTACAAGTTTCTCAAGCACATAAATGAGGAACAGCCTCTGAGATAGGCAGAAACATTGTGAAAGGTCCAGGTTAAAGGAGAATAGTCACATTCATTACAGTTAGTCATTCAGTATAACTCTTTGGTCAGAATTAGTGGTTACAATTCCAGGTTTGTGAAGATAATTAAAACTGCAGCCTAGCTAGGTCTTGATTGCCTTGTCTTCTTGCTCTGTTTGGCAAAATGAAATTTGCAAGATTAATTTGCCTCAAACATGCTAAATGTGCTTTGTTTTTTGCACAGCTGGGCAGTTCCTGAATGGCTGAAGGCACTGAGCCCTCACTGCAGCACACACAAAATGTAAAGAGACAGCTGGGTAACAGGCAGCCCATTAGGCCTCGTTGCTGTGTTCTCTCCGTGCACTGCAGCAGTCCTACGTACAAACCCTTGGTAATGTTAGAGGGGCCAGCATGCAGCGCACAGTTTCATTCTGGAAGGAACAGAAGGGAATCGTTCCTTGTATATAACTTTAAATATCTTAGTTAATGTTTCACAAAAAGAAGTAAGAGTATTAAGTAAGACTATATTGAACTAGGAAGGACTTTTTTCTTTGTGTTCTGTTATTAAAGAACAATTAAAAAGCGTCCTTTCTGCAAATTGGTAAAATTGTATTGTAATTTACATTCATTATTAGACTCATGCCAACTGGTGTTATGAGAAACTTCATAAAGTAGTCCTTTTGGAATTGTGTCACTGTTTTAATTACCGAACTCATCATGCATTTTGGTCATTTACGTCTGTATTACATATCATGAAAAATGGGCTTCATCTGAGGTTGCATAACTGGTGATTGTTATCTATAATGATTTGTAGTGAAAACAACTAGTGGGCAGTTCCAGTCTGTTGTTACTGTAAATCTAATTATTTCAGCTTGCCCTCCTCTTGTTCTTGATATCTGTATTTGGGATGAAGTTTTGGTGTGCTTTTTTTCCAGAATAATTTCCAAAATATATGTTGGGAGAGGACATGAAATGATAATCTAACTGTTTATAATAACAAAGAAGTGATGGCATTAAACCTAACAGAGAAATTAGTAAGAATTTAAGCTGAGAAATAATTGCAGTTTGCTAAAATCAGGGCAAGAATTCTTAAGCCTGTTTTTAAAAGTCTTCATTCACTGCTGAATGGTTATAAATACATCATATTCTGATGTTATGATGTTTTCTGACAGAAGTTGCTTAAAATCTGCAATATTAGGAAGATTAGGAAGATCTGTGGGCTTCAACAACCTGGTAACAGTAGCTGTTGTAAATAAACACAGTAGAGCTTATGTAGCGTTACAGAGTAAGAAATAAGCTGAAATATATATCTCAATTCTATTATAATACATAGATTAAATTTAAATTTATGGGAAGATACAGTTCAGCTCATGAAGTAAGGAGATGCAAAACAGATCTGTGATCTTGCAGCGGATTCACTCAAGCCAAACAGTGTTATAGACATAAGCATTTGGAAGTTTTCAGAGGTATGATATTTTCTTGCAAGCTTGAACCTGACCTATTTTGTTCACTGCAATTCAAAGCACTTGAGACTGCAGAGGCTAGAGGAAAGGTTAGTGTTTTTTAAATGATAACACCCCAGAGCTGCTGAGACCAGCAGTAAAAATAGACCTTTAAGACGGGGCCTATCAGGCTGCAAGAAGTTTCTTAGGGAGATAATTTCCGTTTTTGTCTGTCAAATTGCTTCTGCTGCTCCTACTTTCCTCGCTCAGTTCACCAGCTCCTACAGGTACACAGACCTTTCTGGCGTAATAGCTAACACCAACTCTGCACCTTACCCTTCCTGAAGCAAAATTGTATGAATGTGTGAACACATGGCATTAGACTGTATATGTTTGCTTTATGTCTGTGTTCAAAAGTAAGTGTGGGGGTGAAATGGCAGATAGAAAATAGGCATATCAGCCAGTACAACCTGTAAGGAAAAAGCAGTTTCCTTGGAGGTGCAAGACAAGAAAACTAGCATTAATGCTATGAATGCTCCCAGGCAAATTGACCATGGTTTGTTTGTTTTTTTGCTTCTTTTATTGGACCTAAAGGGTAACTGAAGTACTGAATACAAAGAGAAGATGTCCTCAGCATCTATGCCTTCAGAAAAAGGTTTTGGCTTGTTCTCTTGCATGTTTTACAGCATATAATCAAATGATATCGCTGGTAGAAAACAGATACCGAGCCTAGTGATCTCCAGTGGGGATCCTGTTGGTGTTAGCAGCTGTGGTTGTTCTGGAGGCAAAACCAAAAGTCCTGTTGGAGGCTCAGCTCAGGTTGGTGCAAGCTGATTGCCTGAGCCAAAGAGTGTGATCTGGGAGGCACAATTTTCTATTTCCTTTAAACCTCGGAGAACACAACCCTTGGTGCTCAAAACGGCCCAGTGTTGCCTACCAAGAACCATGATCAGGGTTTAAGGGGAAAGAAATACAAGGCCTAATGCATTGCTTTTCCCATAGCAGTGTAAGTCAGTATTTTGTTGTAATTAAGGAAAACTGTCTTACAGTAGCACTGTGATACAATCTGGGAGATAGGAATCCTAAAGCATTTGCGTTTCAAGATATGTATTTGGGTAAACTGAAGTATTGAATATTCATCCAAAAAGAATTTGGAATTATTTAAATAAGGGATTTATTACCCATTCTTAGTTTCTGTTTATCTCAGCTACTGATTTAATAGCTCAGGCAGAATTCTCTAACTTTAAAGATTTTGTGAATTTATGGATGAAATTATTAAACTAGAATGAAACAATCTACACACTATGTAATTGCAAATTGTCTGAGGGCGGGCTATTGCAAACAGATTGGAGGTCTGTTGTGCTGCTTCACTCCTCAGGTGAGAGACTGTGTTCTCAAAGGTTATGACTTTGGATACACAGGATTGGTAGGGAGCTATTAGTAATGGTGAATAAAACCATCTTCTATCTGCTAAGCTAGTTCTTTCAAACACAGTACCAATCAATATATTTTTAATTCCTAGCCTGGGGCATTGATTATATGATTATACTATCAACAGCATTAAACTATGAAACCTCAGTGACTCACGCCACATCCAGAAGATGGATTATGTATCAATAAGCAGATTCCTTGGCATGTTGATTTGGCTTTCTGGTTTCCAGCATGCTCAAAGACAATGAAAACTAAAATCTTAGTATTGATCTTTAAAAAAAACCACCACCAAACCCAACAACAACAGCAAACAAACACCTCAAATCCCCAAAAACCTGCACAGGGTGTCCCGAGTTGCCATGACAATGAAACCCATTGATGGAGTGAAGGGGGAGTGTGTGTTTCAAGGTGTTTTCTGAAAAAGATATGACAATGCCCTCAGGACAAATATTTGACCTCTGTAACAACCTTTTGTTGTTGTAAGAATAGTTTGTAATGAAGAGAGAGGAAAACAAAAAATTCTTCTGGGAAACATTCTAGTTCAGCCACCTTTTCATCACTGAAAAAGGAAGGAATACCTGTGTGGTGCACCTAATTTGATCTGAATTTAACAAATCCAGTTTGCCACCACAGAAAACCAGTTCAAATACCTCAAGTTTAGGTAATTCATCCATGTGCAGATATGAAACCAAGGCACCTAGTGCCATTTTGTACATTTGGATGGATGCCCATTATGTCACAAACCCTGTGAGGCTTCTATACCTTTCTTGACTCACAGCTAGAGGCTAGAGGGGAGGAATGGATATCCAAACACATCTAATGTGTATCTTTATATTGATCCTTAGACCTGGCTCTAATGTTTGGGAAACTTGACTAAGTCAACAAAATAGATGAACACAGAATCTCTTTCCACTTAGTGCATACAAACAAAAAGCACACGGGAAATCCTGGACCTCTGTGAGAAATGCACTCTGCACTGCTTCCTTTGGAAAACATTTTCTGCTCTGCATAATCAAGGTGACAGCAAGGCAGAAAGAAATAGTGGGAATAAGATCCTAGTACCCAGTGGTATCAGCTGTATTCCATCAGTCAGTGAAGTCAGAGTTATCCTCTGAGTCTTTAAAATATTAGGGTACAGTTAACCCCTTGTCATAATCTCCCCTGTGTCAAAGCAAATCAAAGGCTTTTGACAAGACAGAGGTCTAATTACATAATATAAGTCTGTACCAAGGAGTACAATACCTGGTAAAGTTGACATCTATTAATTTGTGCTTAATTGTTGCTTGATTGCCACTTTCTTTGAATAGACAGCTCTGTCTCTTGAAAACCTTTACAGCATAGTACATAGTATAAATATAGTATATAGTATATAGTATATGGTATATAGTATATAGTATATAGTACATAGTACAAGTAGAGTATAGTATAATTTATAGATAAATCTTATTAAGGAAGGGATATTTTGTATTTTCTTTTTTTATCCCTTTCCATTAAGTACACATTAAGTGTCATCATTTGCACTTGCTGGTTTTGTTTGTCATAGACTCAATGTGATTATTGACATCCTAGGGCCCTGAATCTCAAAGCATGGCTTTTGTTACTTGTGTAGTCCAGTTAATATCTACATGGGAGATTTCTAGTCCTGTTGTTGATGTTTTAACAGGGTTAGTCATGTATGCATGACTGAATCCATCTCCTTTTGGGTTAAATGCAACTAATATCACATCAAGGAACTGATTAACATCCCTCATAGGGGGAAAAATGTAGAATTCAGCTCTTTAATAGAATCACACTGGAATGCACTGAAATTCAAGATAATCCCTTTCATCAAGTTACATTCGAACAGATCTTTTTCTCCAAATCAGTGCATGAGTTCTTTATAAGAGCTGCATATTTACTTGTCCCATTTAAAAAAACCTAATTTTAACAATGCCCGTATTTATGCTTCACTGGCCTACTAAACATCATTATCTTGCAGTTCAGTGACTTTTAGATGTGCATTACTCTAAGACACTTAATGGTGGAATTTGTTCAGTGAACTCTCAGTCCTTTATGAAACTTGCATACATGTCCTAATAACTGCCCTAACATCTGCCTTACATCACACAGATCAAGGAAAGGTGGAACACTGTTACCTGGAAGGGATATTGTGTGTGCCCATGGTGTTCTGGAAGAATGACCAAGAGAAATTAACACATCTGCAGGTAATGTCTGTGGCCCAATATGTGATGGGATAGCCATTTTTTGTTTGTTATGATGTCCTAGTCTTTCTACATGCCTCACTAGCTGCTAGTTCCTGTAGTCTAAAGACAGCTGTGAGGTGCATACGGGTGTGTATGCCCTGTATAGACCATATCTATATTTAACATTCTGTCTAAATTGCTTCTGGAAGTGTCTCTGGGGTCGTGTTAACACCTTAAACATCCGTGAAAATGCTTAGGAGAGCACAAGTTACTACAGGGAAACTCTATGCTGGGGATAGTTTTAGTTAATCATCTGTAGAGATGAGAAGGAGCCAGGCTTGAAAACACCCTCTGTCACTTCCTATTGTTTTTAGTATAGACTTAATTTTTAAATTTTCTTATTGACCTGGTAGGAAGGTTGTGGAAATGTTCTGCCCCAAAAGAAGTCCAGTCTTCTCCACCAGCTTATGGGTGAGTTCACAGGGTAGGGGAAAGACAGCCTCTGTTTTTTTCTCGTTCCTCTTTATGTTTGTTCATTACCCCATTTGATGGACTTATTTGCTGAACTGCTTTAATGTGTGTAACATACACAGTCTAACATGAAATGTCGAGATTCAACTGCTGTTGTGAGAATTAGCAATATCTTCTAGTATTCAAGACATAAAATAGAGTTCATTTTTTGTGACTAGCCCAAGCCATGCTGATGCAGTAGCATAAGCCTGATCCTTTGTTACAACTAGCAGGTCTGAAGAGCTGTGGAGCAGTCAGGTACAGGCAGATGGATAGTGCCAGGCTCTTTCCTGAGGTATATAGCTCTTCAGAGTAGTAAATGAAGAATCTGTCTCGTTCCTGTCTCTCCTCTGTGCCTTCTACAGTAGTTATTTGTCCACTGGACAAATAGATCTGGCATTGAAAGCTAAAGCACTGCTTCAATATCAGGTTTATGTCTTGTTTGGTTTTCACAGGGGTGTGAATCTGTACAGAGGTTGTTTCCTGGGTGTTTGAATTTTTTTCTCTGACAATCAGTAGAGGTCTGAAGGAATGTCTTGTTGAGTCTTGTGTTACTTCTGCACATCAGGAAGCGAAATACAGTGGGAGACCCCATGATTGTGCTGCACGAAGCATATAAGTGACCCCCTTGCAGGTTTCAGAACAACTGTAAAAAATACAGGCACATACTCCTCATCCATTTTCTTATCCACAGACCAACTCAGGAAACAGCCTTCGTCAGAGAGCAGCAACTGGTCTAGTCAAACCGAGAGATCACCACTTGGGAATTTAGGCTGAGAGATTCTCTCTGTTCAGATTTTTTGGCAACATGTGAACGTAAACTTCCTTAATACACAAATTAAAAGTTACTGGAATAAATGGCTTATAGTTGAGGTAACATTTCTTAAGACATTTAGAGGGAAAATGAAAGCATAACTTAGTCATATTGCCAGTAGTTATTCCCTGTCACAGCCTTTCCATTTCTCTTCTCCTCTAAACCCCTAATGAACACTCTAGCTGTAGAAGAAGCACAAACATTGTGCTCCCTAGTTTGTACTTTTGGCAGTTCACAATATATCAGTGTCTGCACTGTCAAATTCTGCTTCAGATCAGTTGGCCACAGATCTGGCACTAAGACAAATAAGTTTAAATTGCACACAGTCCAAAGAAGTGAGGAACTCTCTGCAGGTTTAGGGATGAATACAGCCCTTTCTTCTGTCAGATGTTTTGAAATTAGAAGTTTTCACTAAAATTGCTGGTATAATCCCTGCTACAAACAGTCTCTGTTTCCTCTCGGTGCTGGTAAGGTACTACTCCCAGTATATAAACAAACGGTGATTCATTAGCACAATGACACAGAACAACAAATGACCTTGCATATGAATGGGTTATTCTTCTACTTCAGTTAGGGCAATGAATCATTTCCCTCTTGCGATCCTCCTTCACTTCTACTTGAGTACATTCCTTATTATTCAGAATTCTCCTCTTGAAAGATCAGTCGTCCCTGGAGGTAGAGAGGGGAAGGATCCTTATTCGTACAAAGCACAGAGGAACACAACTCTGCTGAGTTATCAGGCAGCCTCCTGGTTTATCAGGCAGTTCTCTGGTTATCAGTGCCTATATTTACTTTTTTACATTGGACCATACTTTCCTGTCAACAGTTTGTGTCCTCCTAACATGAGGTATGTTTCATGGGTGAAAGCATAAATTATCCACCAAAATTCTTTTTTGTTCTGTGGAGATCTCATTGACATTTGGAGACTGGGTGAATGTAAATTGAACATCGAGACTGTTCACTGGAAAATCCTTTGGAATGAATGTCTTTTGTCAGTATTTAGAAAGCAGTTAGCATGTTTCAGTTTTCTTATTCTCCACCACACTTGAATACAGGGAAGCCTTCTTCTGAACTTGCTATCCCCACAAGCCCTTAAGTTTCTTAAAATACCTCAAGATGTAGATTTCCTGAAGGGCTTCCACAAACTGGTGCTTAGTAGGATCTGGCTATTTTTTCTGGAACTTTGTTGCTTAGGTAAATGTCAAAAACATAATCTCACATTTATATAGTGATTTGGCACCTGGCCATTTGACCCTGTTGCATATCAGCGGTAAACAGCTGAGTTGGCTGACTCTTACATACAAAAACATTCTGTTCTAGCTGAAGCTGTTAATGAAAAGACTACTGAAAAGTCTGTTGGTGGAAGTTGGCAATTACAGCAATCCTATTCCTAGAAGTACAATGGCTGATATTAACAATGGCTTTGTAGGGCCAAGCACTTCCTTTGGCAAGGGGATATAAGCGGTCTGCCACCCAGCTGAGCAATTTCTGAAGCATGGGTTTACACACCTGGACTGTTTAAATAATGCTCAGGCTTGAGGTGAGAAGAGTGGAGAATGACTGACATTCTTCAAATGCTCAGTGACTTGCTGCGAAATAAGGACCGTATTTCAGACTCCATGATGGACAAGACGAAAGTAACAGGCTTAAGTTGTAGTAAGGGAGGATTAAGCTAGACATAGGAGAATAAGTATCTTCCTAAAATTTTCCTAAAGATAAGGATGAATTAATCATAGGAACCTGAGCGTACATCAAGTCCATGGGACCTGATGAAATGCTAAGCCACTATCCATCATACTAGAGAAGTTGTGTCAGTCTGGTGAAGTTCCCACCAACTGGAAAAGGGGAAGCATAACCCCCATTTTGAATAAGGGAAAAAAGAAAGACCTGGGAAACTACAGGCTAGTCAGTCTCACCTTGGTGCCTGGAAAGATCAGGAAGCAAATCTTTCTGGAATCTGTGCTAAGACACATGGAAAATAAGGAGGTGATTGGTGACAGCCAACATGGCTTCATTAAGGGCAAATCAAAGTAGTACCTCAGAGGCAAAGATCTTTCCTTACTTTCCAGTTACGAGCTGCAGTAGTAATGGGCAAAGAGAAAGTTGTCATCTCTGCTTCTGCCAAGGAGTTTCTTCAAGTTCTTCACTAATTCTCATTAATATTTTTCCATTTCTGTTTATTTCATATTGATTTTTCTGATACTGCAATTACAAGTCTGTAGACCCCGAGAAGAGTGAAGTGCATCTAAAATGAAATACACCATTGTTGTATTTTAATTGCTGGTAATTAGAATTATAATGATTTGTTGTAACTGTGGGTATCTATCTATAAAAGATTGTATTTACTGTCTGTAATGCAAAAATTAGAAGGAAAAAAGTAGTTCTTGTCTACATTTCATAAATGAGGTAAATGTTATGGATTTATGTTGTACACATTGAAAACATTTTTCCAGAGTACTAGGATATCATTCAAAGCAGTTTAAACATTTGGTTACATAAATCTATGAAATTCTTCTGAGAAAACGTTAGATGAAGCCATTTTTTATTTTCAAATCGCATGTGCAGCCATTCCAAGAAAAAGAGTGTATTTAAATCAATTACAAGAGTAATCTGAAGAGAAGTATATTAAGAACCCGAGGAGAACAGACTAAACAAATACTACTTTGATTGCCAGCAATCAGGTTCAAATTCAATTGCAATTATTTTGTCATCATTTGAAGGTTTCTATGGTTGTATGGAGAGCTTCTAGGCAGCTGCAGAACCTGACATGTGTGACAAAGAGTTAGACCAGTGGGTGGACTCAGCTACAGGAATTTTTTTCTGGTGATATATATATAATGTCCTAAAGCATCACAGCTTAGGGTCAGCAGATCCTTAAGAGACAAATTCTAATGGGTTCAGGTAAACAGACAAAAAAGCAGACACTATGTCCAAACAACATCTCAGAATGATCAATAAAAGTCAACCTTTACCCTGCTATTCATTTGTCTCTTTTTCTTATGAAGAGAGATTAATGGAAGAAGTTACAGACTGGACTGAAAGTATTGACACTAAGTTTTTTCTGTAAGGTCATATCCACAGGTATCTGAAGGAAGAAAAAATTAGTTTAAAATTAGGTATGAGAAAAGTCCTGAAGATGAAGCTGGGAAAACCATTGAGGAATATAATGTGAAATTATGAAAAGAACACAGAAATATCTCAATTCTGCTTTGACTTGCACCCCAGAAAAGCAAAATCATTTAGTGAAACATGCATGGTAGGTTTGTCTCTAGAAGTAAAATTTATTTCAGTTCAGAAAAACATATTTAAAATGTTATGTAAGCATTCGAGAAAAAATAGGAAATTGTTCTGGGTTTTTTTTCTTTTTTTTTTAAGCAGTCATTTTGTTCTGTGTAGCAAAAGAGTACCTTCAAAAGAGAAACATGCTCTAACAAGCAGAAAATCCGTTTAAAAATCAACTTGAGTCATACCTTCAGTTTTAGTAGGGTCTTGATTTAAGGTAATTTGGCACTTGCCATGTTTCTAGATCAAATATAAATATGAAATGGTATGAGATGCAAAAGAAGATTGTCCAAATATGTGTCAACCAGATCTGCTACATTTTTGAGGTTTCACAGTGCTCACCCAACTCCTGCTTATGGATAAGGAACATTTGCCATGTGTATTCCTTAAAGTCAACTTGTTCAATATTCAAACTCTCCCTTTGGTTTTCAAATGTTCTCTGTTTCCTCCAACTTCTGTGACCCCCTCCATCAGTTACCAAACACATGTTTTTATCTCTTTTGTCCTTCTACTTTCATTGGTCTTTTTCATTGATTAAATATTCACCAAGAAACCTGACTCCTGTCAGATGAGGAGTTCATTACTTGCAGGCTGAGCAGAGAAGGCAAACGACAAATGCTGATCATGAGACAGGTAAATTGAAGAACTTCAGGAGATGTGCACGATTAGGTGGATGACAACTGGAGAGGTTGCTGGATTAAAAAAAGAGCAATGGTCAGCAGATCCATCATCTTGTCTTTCTTCCATGATAGAATGAAAGACACTACAGCTCAGAAGAGGTTCGTATAGAGTATTTGGTCATATAGAGTGTTTCTGGTTCTACCAAAACTCTAGGAAGTTAATGCCTGAAGATTATTCTACATACCAAGTGTTAATGTAAGAACATGAAATGTATGGGGGGCGGGGGGGGAAGCACATTATTGTGACAAAAGAACTGGAAAAATCAGAAGCAGATAAATATAGAATCAGCGCTGCAGTGGAATAATAGCTGCCATTCTAGGATGATGAGCAGCTACTTGGGCTGCTGCTTAAGCTCAGAAAAATTAGAATAAACTTGAACTGTGTTTGTCACATCCAAGAGGAGATCAAAGTATATGCTTGGATGTAATCCAATCAGCAATAAAATCATTACAGTTCTTTTTTCTGCAAATCCAGTCAATATGTCGATCATACAGATTAACACTCCTACGACAGCAGATGACAAAGATGCAGTTGATGAATTCTATCAACAGCTTGAAAAGACATTAATTAAAAATGAAGCAAAGCTATCATCCCTGCAACTGGGGACCTAACTGTGGAAGTTTTGCTGTCAGATGTTTGGCTCACCAAAAGAAGTAATGGAAAATGACTAGTCATCTTGGTTTACTGAATGAAAGGGGCATCTTGTTGCACTTTCTTGCCTTCATGTTCATTCCTTCTTCATTTAACACCTAGGCTGAATGTCCAAGATATTTGTATAGATGGCTATGGCACAATGAGTAAGAGCCAAGCGATGCTGAAGGATGAATATATAACAAGCAAAGAACACCCTGAGTCAGAAGATCAGTTTTTGGCTTCTAGAATGTCAAAATATGGATATTCAGCAGCCAATTGCTTCTTGTCCAGACAAAGAAAAATCTACATGATGTCTGTCCAAAAGAGGTTGGTGGTATTGGCATGAAGGAGCAGTCAGTTAACCCAAATGGGCTATGAAATAAAACTGCCAAGTGCAAGCTACCAGTAAACACATCCTGGTAAGTCAGGACTGCTCTGAACATCTGTGAACAGCAGCAAGCAACCATTTCATAAGACAGCATGTGAACAGTAACATATGCTGCCCAGACTTTTTCAAAGCGTATAGAGGATTTTCTTTGAGAGAAGCTCTGAAAGAACTTGCAAACTAAAAAGAAATGGCAGGTCCCACTCCCTGCCGCCCCCCCCCCCCG
>VXBT01006915.1:481909-528087 GCA_013400235.1 Oriolus oriolus
CCCAGGAAACAAGTCAGATGTGCCGATGAGATAACAAGGCAAGCTGCAGTCCTAGCTAATCAGCAGCAAATGCTGGAGTTAGTGAAACCCACAAGTGGAAACCACATTAAGGACCTTAATGTGGGAAGGAATGAAATATCTCTACGCTGACCAAAGAGAGGATGCAAGCAAATGTTTCCTAGTGATCAGCTGCAGAAGAAATAGATAAAGTTCAGTTATCTGGAAACTTTTACATCCAACCACAAAGGTATTCAAAAGGAAGTGGAGGCAGAATTCCAATTCAGCTGTATCTTCTCACAGAAAAGAGCATGAGAAATCTTAGAAACATCTATTAAAGTACAAGGTTCAACAGGTGAAAATAGGAGTGGCTGAGGGAGCTGGGATTGTTTAGCCTGGAGAAAAGGAGGCTCAGGGGGGACCTCATTGCTCTGTACAACAGCCCGAAAGGAGGCTGTGGCCAGGTGGAGTTAGTCTCTTCTGCTGTGTCTCAAGTGAAAGGATGAGAGGAAATAGCCTTATTGTGCCAGAGGAGGTTCAGATTAGATACTAGAAAACTTTTTTCTAGAAGAAAATATTTTGTAGAAGAAATGTTTTTCTGAAAGAGTGGTTAGGCATTGGAATAAGTTTCCCAGGCAGATGGTGGAGTCACCATCTTTAGAAGTGTTAAGAGAGGTGTGGATGTGGCACTTGGGGATATGGGTTAGGAGTGATTATGGAGGTACTGGGTAATGGTTGGACAACAGATCTTGAAGGTCTCTTCCAGAAAAGCTTATTTTTAAGTCCAAGACAGTGAAGGAAAGAAAGCAGACAAAAGCTTATTCTTCACCTAATTTTCTTCCCATTGTACATGGTTCAATACTTTGATAGCTTAGCCTGTGTTCCAGGTCTGTCTTCTAAAACATCAGCAAAAACACTGCCACAAGCAGTGCCTGCACATAATTTATATAAATCTCATTCCAAATTACTTAAGCTGGTACTAGAAGGAAGTATTCATGTCATCAGTGTGCAGTATCCACCTTTTGGCAAGCATTCTCCCTAAGAAGATCAGGTAAGTTATGTGCTGCATGACTTTAATGGAGTAGTACTGAGAGGCAAACAGTAGTTAGCCTTAACATGGATAAATCTTATGTACTTTCAGATCTCTGAAATCCACTTATTCTGTACTTTTTACCTCGCTGCTTTTGCAGCCTTCCTATATTGCCCACTTGTATTTTTCTGAGTCATGCCTACAGTAATTTAAAAAAACCCCAAGCAGCCCAAACATCTAGTTAAAAAAAACGCCTAGTTTTGCTTTAGATGGAAAACCTAGACACATTGAAATACAGCACGTCTCCGTGCTCTGCTGCTCTTATGTCCAAACTGAGCAACAGTCACGCAGTTTGTCACGCTCATTACATTTTTTGTGTCTACTGCCATGCATTTCATTTCCTGCAGACTTTAATACTATACATAAGTTCAAGAAACCACAAAGATATCTAAACTCACAGATTCAATAGGATAAACTGGCTCTTGTAGTACTTTTTTCCCTGCACATCCTCCCCCACCAAGTAAAACTCCCAAACCACCTATTCTACTTCTGATTCCTGCAGTATCTTCATCCATCCTTTCTATCTTTTATGCATTTAATTGTACTGTTTCTCTTCCTTTGATGCACAGAAAGATCAGATTAAACTGGGCAGTATGTAGTCAAGGCAGTGTTGGACTTTGTTCTATGTTTCAGTTGAAGCTGATCCCATATTCACAGAATCACAGAATTTTTGCATGGAATAGTTGGAAGGGACCCACAAGGATCATCAAACCCACCTCTTGAGTGAATGGCCCGTATGGGGATAGAACCCATCACCTTGGCACTGTCAGCACCCTGCTCCAACCAGCTGAGCCAGTCTCAGGGCTGATGTTCATTGCTTATGATCTGATTTAGATAATTACTTTTCTTTTTTTTTTGAATCAAACTCTTTTCATGCTGCGAGAAAGAAATTTGTAGATGGGAATTCTCCCTTCCAATGCTTCTTTTCTACATCCTAAATTGCAGGTTGCATGCTATTACAGAAGTAGCTGGAGAAGGCTTCATGGTCTCCAGAATGTAATGCAGGATATTAATTCTCTGCCCCTTCCTCTCCCATTCATGATTTTTGCAGTCTTTGAAGTACAATGCAGCCCTGCAGTCATGTTGATGCTGTTCAGACTCCCCTCTTATGTATTTTATAGGGGGAAAAAACCACCAACAACTGTTTTTTCTGGATTTATTCTTGAAAAATCAAAACAGCACAATACCACAAAAGGGAAGAAAAGACAATGTTTGATGAGCAGATCAAATGCACAAAATAATGACTTGGGATTTTTCCAAAGGACATTTTCCTTTACCCAGACATGCTTTTTCTCCTTGTTGCTGTCATGATTGATTAGTGAAGCACCAAACAATCCATGTAATTATTCACCAACTGCAGACCATCTGGAGTTAGGAATTTGCAGTCTCTTTCTAGAAATGTATCTGCACTGGGTTTGCTGTATGCTTTTGAGCCTAGTACTTAATCACGACATGTGGGAGGTGTTAACTAGGGAATTGCCTTTCCAGTCTAACTATATTATCATTTATATGGTGCTGTAAATGTCTGTAATATTTAAGATGCTTTTGGAAGGGTTGGAAGTGCAACACACATAACACCTTATACCCCAAAGAGCATAGAGTTGAAATGCATGAGTGGATCCCGTAAAATAAAAGGCAAATGATGAGGGAATAGTGGCTGCAAGAGAGGTAAAGGAACAGATGTCAGAGATTTTTTTGGAGGAGGAGGTGAGTGAGGAGGAGGGAAGCTGTTCCCATGTGAAAGATGATCTAAAATGGGGAGTGGGCGAAGGAAACGATTTGGAGTTTCTTACAAGTATGTCTGCTGTCCTATCAAGAAGTGTTTGCGCTTTTGGAAGGATAGCTATATTTGACAGGAAAAATAAACCTTTTAAACAGACTAGCGTAAAAAGAAATGTAAAACCATTGCCCATTGCATAGTTTAGACATCCTATGCATTACAAAAGTAGCTGTCATCAAAACAATGCATGTCTCACAACCAGAAACTTGGAAACTCAACATGAACTGTGTCTCTCATCTTTCAGAGACCAGGCAAAACAACACAGCCTTAAGAAAGACCTGAAGGTCAACAACTCGGAGAGCAAGGTAAACTTTCTGGCTTTGTGGAGATGGGGCAAGAAGGTGGGAGGTCTGTTCCTCCACTGGGAATAACACAGTGGGTGCCAGACTCTGACCATTTTACAGTTAAACCAGGGATTAAACCACATTTTTCACTGTGGTGCTTCACATATGCCCAGTCATGACTGGGAATGACACACCTTAGCAACACGGGTCTTTTTGGCTGAGACTTTAGAAACAGCTCTATCATTATTGTTGAAACTACAAATACGTGTTCAGAGGGAATCATTAAATATGAAAAGGCCTCTATGTCTGGGATAATGTTGCCTGGCTGGGGAAACATCCACCCTGCTTCATGCACTAATCTGCTTCTTCAGAGCTGCTTTCTGCAGCTCTTACAACACATATAGTGAGGCTATTGTCTGTATGGTCTGAAGTATTTTGTCAGTATTTTGGTACAATATCTGTTCCTCCTTCCAAGACACAACAACAACTTTATTTTACAAAGAGGGGATATGGATAGATTTGTTGCATATGCAGTTTGCCTCCAAAGGCATGCCACAATGCAAACACATGGGCTGCATCTCTTTATGCTAATAAATATTATAAAGCCTTGGTCTGGTCTCTGGCAGATCATGTCAGAGCTTATAGCTGTGTGACTAAGGTCTTCTCCTGGTAGAAGAGAGATAATCTGTCCTTGGTATAATCTGTCCCAGCTACTTACAGAAAATGGACCTTGTCCTAGTGCTGGGCCATGCTATGCCATTGTCTGGGGGAGCACTAATTCCTGTCAACCAAATTCACACCAGAGAGTGTGCTAACAATTCAACAGTATAAACAGTAATGTGCTGAAATTAATTCCCTGTTTAGACACTTGGTCCACTGGTACAGGCATAACAATAGCATATATGTAATTAAGAAGCATTTTTAGACAGCAGATAATGACCAGGTAGCCTCCCTAACACACCAGACCTTTTCCTGGTCTCTTACAAACCATACCCGAGGAGCAGGAGCCACTAAGCAGGCTGGAATACTCTGTCTCCTATTGGGATGTCAGGTACTACCCATATTTTGTCCCACTGATTGTGTCTGGTTCTCTCATTCATTCACTGTGATGCACTTTAATCTTACCCTTAAATAATTTGCCATCCCTTCTCAGCTTGGAGCATCTTGAGTTTGTTCTCAACAATTTCCATCCCACATCAAATTAATTTAAAATAGTCATTAATATTAGTCTCAGATCCCTGTGGAATCAGTCTTGATGCTGGGCCAGTCACTTAATGAGCAGATTTTTGTAACTAGTTGCATATGGCAAATGAAGGGGCAGGAAAATTACGTGAGGAATGATTCTTTCTACTAATCCTGTAATTAAGAAAAGGTGAGAACCAGTAAATATCACCAAAGTTGTCATATAAGTCTTAGCAATGTTTTACATTCTATCACACTTATTCTGTCTCTCTGAGCAGGCAGCTGCTAGACTTAACTACAGTAAGATAATGTCAGAAAACAGAAGCAAAATATTTTGATCTGGGGACTGCAGAGCTGTGGGTGGTGTTAACTGTGGCCTCCTTGTAGATCAGAGACAAACCAGGAAGAACTTCTAGAAGAGTGAGGAGCTAAAGTATGCTGTTACCAAAATAATGTGCTATTCTTGCTTAAGTCAGTGGAAGTTCATCACAGTCTCCAGTGGAGTCAGAATTTCCTCCCCAGTACTTAAAACTCTACCAGGTTAACAGAAAAAGACACAAAAAATTACTTGCTGTTCATTTTTGGAGACTAGATATGTGTACATAGTTGGTGTATTCCCCTTAGACACATTCCAGCTGCATGTTGGGTAAGACTCAGCATTCTTTAAGTTTTCTACTCCTTGGTGCCTTGATTTCTACAAAGTGGGAATCTTGGCATATGTAATGGATAGAAATCATAGTCTGTGCTGAACTTGCCTCTAGTCTGGATGATCACAGGATACTCGAGAGCGTCGTGGCCCATATCCACACATCACTTCAGATGCCGCCCAAGAAAGCCTCTGTCTTCAGAATGAAAAAGGTAGGAAGCAACAGATGGAGAAGCCTATTGACTTCCAGTCAAAGTTCAGCCTTTTTACCTGGAGATACTGCTGTTTCATTAAATAATGCTCATTGTCTTGGATGTCACAAGGATGTATTCACTCAACACAGTAGGGAAGTGCTTTAACCAGGCTGAAGGGTGAATTGTAGAATGGTCTGCATTAGGAAGATAGTGGGAACCATTTGGTTTTACCTTATCTGATTCAACCTATTCTTACTAAGTAATTTGTGCTACTTTTTTGTTAAATTAACACAGGTCCAGCATGAAAAGGAAAGAGGGGAAAGAGAAGGAGAAACAGAAAGAATCTTTGCATTGGCCAGTCAGGTGAGAGGAATTCCACCTCTGTTACCCCTCCAGGATGTTTCTTTCCTAATACATATAAAAGTCTCATATGCCAAGGAAACAGACCACTGTTGGGGCCATGTCTGGACTGTGTATCTGCCAAATCTTAAAAAAAAGGGATTTTATAAGTAGCTCTACCAAAACCCATGTTTTAGAGGAACACTTATCACAAGCAAATTTGGTAGTGAGGTGAAAACACCTTCATGTTTTCCTGAAGCACCCTTCACAACCCTTAAAGCAAGTCCTGTAAGTTGGTGTTACTCATTCCTAAAGGAGAATTTTTCTTCCCAACACACAGCGGTGTCCTCAGAAGGAAGGGAGAGTTTGTAATCTGACCTGCAGTCAGGAGTTCTGTACCGCACCTTTTGTGTACCCAGTGAATGACATGGTCACTTTGTCACCTTGGCGAGCTGTGATGAAAGCTGTATGGGCACGGACATTCTGTCTGTCCAGTCTCTTGGAGGAGTCTGTAGTTTTCTGTGCTATGCTGATTCAGACACATCAGAGATTATTTCATTAGCAAGGGACAAGGAAAGTAGGCAAAGATTTTTAGAATTGGGATGTTTTCTGGCTTCCATCTAATCTAAGAATAGTTATCAAATTAATTCATAAACACCATCAGCCCCTGACAGTTATTTGCTGCTTCCAGATTAAACAGAATTCAGACCAGTGATCAAGAGGCGAAGGGTCTCTCACTCATTAACAGTGCTGTGAGCCATCAGTTTCCCAAGAGCACTAGGTTTTATAGGAATGTCAAGAAATACGCAGTAGTGATGGTGTAGCGTATGCTTGAAATGTTAACGAACTTTCTAACTTAAATGTACTAGACTTACTGTAATTAGACAGCAGAAGACTTCTTTAAGATGCATTCCTAGAGCAAGTTAAACACTGTTTCTGTTACATGTCATTCTTCAGAGACAGCATCTGAAATAGGTATCTGAAGTATAGTATTTGAACACTGTTTCATTTACCCCAGACTTCACTGTAGCAGCCTTCCCTGGATTTAATAAGGCTGCATTAGAATGAGCAGTGCCCAGAGTAAACTGAGTTAATGAAAAGCAATTTAATTCACTGTATGGAGAGGCACATGGTGTCTCTCTCTTCCCCTGCCCCTGCCCCCAAAGTAGATTAAATGAAAAGCTTTCTTACACATTGAATGAATGCTTTCAGGACTGTGTATCATACTGTGATCTCTATAAAATCTTGGGTAAATGTGTATATTTGGGTCACTGTGTATTTGTTCGCAGATGGAAAGGTGAGTTGAACAGAAATGACTACACTCCTCTAAACATACAGAAAGACAACTATTTAATTCACTGAAATTGAATAAAAATAAAAGGAACAAAATAGCTGAAGCACAAGCAGTATAAACAGGATGTCTGTGATAATCTGTGTGTATGTGCTTTTATTCTTTGCAGTTCAGTAACACCTTCAATGCCATTTATACAGGCCATGCGCTGAGCATGCCTGCCACTACCACACAGAGCTGGGCTCTTTGGTGACATGGCACAATGAGATATCCTGGGCCGGTGTAAATGCATGAGACACATTATTTAACATGACAGTAACACTGTGTCTGATGACTGTACGTTAATCAAGACGACAAAGAGCGGGCCTGTACCTTGCTACCCAGGCATGTGGCACAGTGCAAGTTGGTGTTCTCAGTAGAGGTCACCAACAGACACCATCCTTCGCTGCAGGTACAGAAACTGTGTTTTCGTCTTCTTTGAGCTACAAATACTCAGAAATTACACTAGGTTGTAAGTTGGGCTTTTATTTCATGTTGGTATTTGATCTCATCTTTTATGTCTATTTCATGTATTCCGGTTAGCACGTTAAGGTTTTCTGCTAGCAGTTTGCATCTTCTTGAGATGTAGATGTTAAAATCAAATGCCCGAGTGTGGTGGTCAGCATTTGTTATTCTCTGATTTGGACTGTATGTGTTAACATTTAACAGCAAAACTGAAGTACACAGGATGCAGCACTAAGTGTTTTAGTTCTTCTGGCCTAGAGGGCATCTGTACTTCATTTTTTGCTACCAAGGCAACAGTTTAGCTTCAGGCAACGACTCATGAAATTACTGTATATGCTAATAGGAGATCAAGCTTCTTCAGAAAATCAAACTATGTCACCATGTGATTAGTTTTAAGAATGAATTAATGCAAGAATTGCAAAGCTAAACATAATCTCTGTAACTCCAAATTTTCTTCTGTCTCTAATAAACTAAGTTCATGTTTGAGAGACAAATTAAAAACCAACAAGCTTAACTTCTCTAGCAGTAGAAAAAAGGTCAGGAGGAAAGTGAGATTTATTCAAAGGAATGCCCATACTTTTCTTATAAATAGGTTTAGAGGGACAATATTTCATAGCTGTATTCAGTCTTGCTTCATCAGAAATTATCTCACAATTCAGAGTACATAATTCCAGGTGTTGTTAACATCTGTGCATACTATAAACAACTAATGTATAGTTTAATGATACCTTCTGGTGTTTGAAATGGTTATGGATCAAGTCCGATCAGCCATTTTGGAAGATATACAAGGTTCGTGCATAAGATACGGCTGCCCAGATTCTCCAATCTGCTGTGAAATGCATGGATAGAAAATGGAAACAAAGATTTGCTGTGTGCTGGGAATAGGTGAATGATTTAAATAAGAAATAACGGGCTGGAATATTGCACTGTGTATGTGCATGTAAAAGATAGCAGTACTTATCTCTGGAAAGAACTCCCAGCAGCTCTTTGCTGATTAAATTGGTTTGTGAATCAGTCAGAACTTCTATTGCTAGCATGCCACGCAGCTACAGTGCTTGTGAATCTCTAGAATTTGTTTGTTTGTTTGTTTTATTTGTGAAGATAAGCTTCCAAACCAGTCCTGTGTGTGCTGTGCAGGACTGGAGCACTGTTTGGGCAATGTGTGGGCAGCCCTTAGGGGAGGCTGAGTACTGGGCAGGGCACCACAGTGTTGGTGTGCTCTGTAGTGGTGGTGGTATGGGGCTGGTGGCTGTGGGATGTGGAAGGAGCCGTATCCTTTTGCAGTGACAAAACTCCAGGCAGTGTGCTGGTGGGGACTCTGAGCTCCTGCTTCCTTTTGCATACTTCTGCCTGCATATTCCATGGGAAAAGGATCTTTGAGACATATATTTTTCATATGTTATTTCAGATAGAGCTAAGGCAAAGACAGCAGGAAGAACATTGCTGTATATATGTGCATATATACACACAAATATATATATAAAATATTTTCTCTTAGACACTTTGTATCAAGCTACTGTTATCTAGAACTAGAATTCAGTTTAATGGCTCCCATCCTGTCTTACTTAGCCTCCTGTCTTCTGTGATGAAAGAGCAAATTCTTTCAGAGACAAGAATTGTTCCCATCAATAAAACAATTGGGACACCTTTTTAGCAGACCCAGTTCTTACCCTGGCTTTCTAGCCACCAGAAAAAAACAAAACAGAAACACAACTCTGGGTCATCCCCATCATCCCCTTTGCACCTTTTTTCCCATCTGGTTTTATTTAAGAGACTGAAGTAGAACTTTGTAGGAGTGGGTAGACAAATATACTAAAACATAGTAGCGCAGAGACAGCAGGGACAGGTCATGAAGGTTGTGGGCTGACTGTTCATCCTCCCTTTCATCTTAGTGAGAAAATCTTTAACAGTACCCAAATAGCAGGAAAGTACTAAGAAAGTTCAACAGCAAAAGAGAGGCAGTCAACTTCTGAAAATATACTCGAAATTTATAATTATGTTCAACCAGCATCTCAATGTACATATGCATCGTAGGAGACCTACCAGATTACTTTCAGAATAATCATCCCTCTCAGCCTGGCCTCTACAGAAGGATCCTCCACATCAGAGTCTGTGATAATGTTTTCATTATGATATTTATATGAGAACATATATGAGCAGATCCACTGCTCTCATCACCTGGGATTTCCCATGCAGAACCTTCTTCAATCATTTCAGCTTCCAAAAATATTTTCTGACTCAGTATCAGAAGCCTATCCTTATCTGATTTGTTCTCCCTTCTGGTCAAAGAACAGTTCTAGGAGAGATATTAATTGAAGATTCTTCGCACCAGATACTCTCTCCATTCCATCACACACAACTCTGTGGACTATACTATGCAAAAATTTTTTCAGATGCTTTTGACTGTCCTTCCAGCCTTTCCTTCTTCTTGGAGTGGAGTTTAAGCCTCACCTTTCAAAAGTACTCCATGAAGTTCCAGACACTCTTAGTGTACTGTGATAAACAAGAAGTGTCCCACTTGCCCTGAAATGAATTCAGGATTCTTAGGTATGATTCTTCTAAAAATTCTCATAGTCACTGAGTCCTATACAATTTTAACAGGAAGCATGAGTATAATTTATGATGCCGCTTGGTCCTTGACAAAACGTGACTACAGCAGAGATCATCGAACATTTGCCTGTGTTTTATTCTGGTTTACCCCACAGTAACTAGATTAGAGGAATTTGTCTTTTTTGTTAGACCCATCTCTGTAGCAAAATCTCTGGTTTCAGGTACAGTCTCTCTGAGGATCATAAGCAATGATTCAATTAACCTTCCTCTGAAAAGTTTGTTGGTAGCATTTGAAATTAAGCTACTACATCTAAATTAGGATTTCTCTTCGTCCTATTCTAGTTTTGACTTCTAATGAGTCAAAAGTGGCTCTCCTAAAATAACTTTATGGATTCTATGGTTCTAATAAAATACTAGAGTATCTACTTTTTTTTTCTTTTGAGTAAACACATATTTCACCTACCTCTTACCTTATCCTTTGCTGAAGAAGATAATGCTTTAAATCCAGTAGAAAAAAAGAGGATAGCTTCATGGAGGAGATATGAAAATGAGTATCAGAAGAAAGCTTAATATTGAAATAATAATAAAAACAACATCCTTCTTAAGAAGCCAAAGTTTTTTATAATATGTTCTGTTGACTAGGCTTGCTTGGCAAGTTTTTGGTTGCTTACTCTGTCTTGATTCCCAGGCTGTGGATAATATGTGTATGTTATGTATAATATATTTATACCTCATTTTTGAAATGAAGGGGAATGAACTTTCTCGTTTGTTCTTTATGTATATATTCTTCTTAATATATGATAATATGCCTGTTAGGGTTTTTGTGGGGATTGTTGGGGTTTTTTTCCTCCAAGAATTAAAATTCCTCATGATATTAAGCAAGAGTCTTGTTTTTAGCATCATTGTCTGGTTCAGCATTGGACCAGGTCAGAGAAGTCCTGCTTAATGATGAAAAGAGTGTTGAATTTTGGACATGAAAGTTTTAGTAATTTCAGTTGCTACTGATTTGTATGCAGAGGCAAGACTACTAGCGAAATGAAAATTTGACATTTATCTCCTCATATAAATGGAATGATTTATTCTTTAAATCAAAGTAACCTACTTTGGTTACTTTGAAAGCCTTTCTTCACTTTTTTCAGCATCTGATTAAGGTACGTTTTTCTTTAGCGAAGGGATTTTATGTTCAGTGAGTTCAAGTTTACTCAGTCCTGACCTTAAAAACTGATTTCTGCCTAGAAAGTTGTATTTCTGAAAATAAAAGTTGACTGCCAGTAGAAACCATGGGTAGATCTTAACAGATGGCAGTGCATGCTGCAATTTTATGAAATTCCTGCACAGGACTGTATATACAACTTATTATGCATAGTTGTTGGGATCTGTGCAATTGAGTATGAACATACAGTGTGTGGGATTAGCTCTGCATAGAAAGAAGAGCTTGTGTGGACTGACATGGTGACATAATTGCATGTGGTTTTTACGTGTGCCTTAACCTTGGACAAAATTTCATGTGCAAGGCAATCCAAGCAGTGTAAGTATATGGTGTCTCCTGCCATGGCCCTGGGGGCAGGGGGCTGATGTGTTTCTGAGATGGTTCACGTGCACATGTACATGAGCTGAGCCTGTTTCCAAGGTCGTTTATACTGAGATGTGTGTACGGATGGAAAGAAGCACCTGTGGAAAATCTGGTCAACAAAAGAGCAAGTAAAGACCAACGGGTAATTTTGTACTGAGGTATTTGTTCTTTTTCAAGAATTTGACTTGTTCTGTTCTGCTATAGTGTTCTGTTATGTTCTGTGTCCCCAAGACAAGGTTGGAGTAGTATAAAATTACCTTATGTTGCCTCTGTAAATATTCTTTTACAAGAACTCTGCTACCTGATTCATTGCCAAGAACCTACTCTACCAGGTATTGTTGCAGCTGGACCAAAAGGACTGTGTCTCACTCACTCTTCTTCCTTGGGAATGGTTTTTGGCTGGCCAGGGAAAGAGCTGGATCTGACTTGACATGATAAAATAGAATCAGTCTTGAACTCCAGAGAAAGCTTGAGCAGATTTTCAGAAGCTTAGGTGGATCAAATCAGCATATCCAAGTTTGTAAAACTTTTTTGTTTTGTGAAATATGAGGGAACACTCAATATTGAAAACCAGATATTAGTTGAAAATAGCACCAGCATTCTAATGTGTACTGAGGACAGAAGGTTTAAAGTGTTTAAACAACCTCTCCACAAACGAAATTGTTGTTGGCTAGCCTTAAAGAGTTAATTACAGCTCACTTTCCAGTAAGTAAGAACTTTCTAATACCTGCAGGTGTCCAGTAGATTCTTTTATATCAGCTAGCTGTAAGGGGTAACATGATCCTCCACTACATCCTCTTGAGTGGAAGTAGATACATTTTGTAAGGTAATAGAGAAGATTAATAACCACATCTTTATTGAAAAGAAAATGAACACCATACTGAAATGCCTTTCAACTTTTTGGAAGTTCAAACTGGGCTCCAGCAGGGCTCTAATCTGCCTTTTAACTTAAACTGAAACACTCCATTTGGAGCTGCTTTGTATGTTTGGATCACTGCTATACAGCTGAGCTTCAGCTCTGTCCTGTTGGAAATCCCCATGCCCTGTTGGTCTCTGCCTGCTGTATCCTCACTTGAGATGGCAATCAACCTTTTCTTGGCAGCTCTCAGTAAAAGCCAGCTACCAGCTGTTTCCTGTGACAGAGTGAAGCCAGTGCTGGCTGCTGCTGCTTTCTTTAGGGCTTTAATGCCTTTTATCAAGAGTTTTCTTTTTGTTAAGAAGACTACTACAGCAGTGCACATTCAGAATTCAAATAGCTTTAGGTATGGAAGAGACTTCAAATGTTCAGTGTCTTGGTGTCAAAATGAGGACAGCAATGGCAAGTGCATTCAAAAGCTACTCTGAGGTAATGCTTTTGCTGTTCTACTTGTGAGCCCATTAAATCATTTGCAGAGGACTGCATTTCCTCTGCTGTATCCTTACTTTTGGAGAAAGAAGGGGTTGAGTGAAAAACCTTTCTCCCCCTCAGTTATAGATGTTATGCTGAGATACTTCTTTCTCTTGTAGACATTTCTGACCACAAGAAATGCTTCTTGAATCTTCAGATGTCCGATATCCTTAGAAAATGGTTTAATAGCACTAACCAAAATACTGCCAGTACACTTTGATTCAAAGATATATTCAGATACAGCATTGCTAAATTCGACTATAAACTCACTTTGAGAACCTTCTATCAGCAAATGGCTTGATACAATAATCACGGAACTAAAAGCTATAAAAAGTAATTTTATCAGTCATTAAGCTTCTAGGAAGAGATCACATAGCAAAAACCTCAGCAATGCTAGGATAGCCATCCTACATAACCATGCAGAAATTACTAAATTTCTTCTTTTGGAAAAGTGCAAACTGAAACAAAAAAACAGAAGTGCTTTTCTGCTTCAGGGGTCTGCTGTCCTTTTGCATTGTCTTTCTGGCCTTTGTTCATACAAAATACTGTTAATTATCTTGTCTTATATGTAAAGTATATACCAAAATACAGATACTTGCAGAAGTACTTCTTAAAATTCAGGATTTTATTTAATTAATGAGATACTATTAAAATAAAATTAGTTATTAAAAATGAGTTTTTATTTAATTAATGAGATTACACATGCTAATGCTGTGTGCATACATACAGCCACTGCGAAACACTTCAATAAAAATGGGACCTGTGATCAATACCCGAGGCATGTTGTCTTTATTGACCTAAATAAATAACATGAACAATCTTCAGACAAGTCTACAGCAATGCTCCCTTTTCTTGAATGTTGCAACACCATCTAAAGGCAGGAAACCTATGAGTTAGCAGGACCTGACTCACAGAAGGCATCTAAACAGAGTCATACAAAGGTCTAGTTGATTCTTTAAAGTAAATACAGCAGTCTGTAGATTACAACATCATAAGCTGTCACAGAGATTCCAGCTTTTCTTCCCTCCAAAACACTTCTCTTCAGCTCCTTCTTCAAAAACTACCAACCATGGATAATTCACCACACCCCTTGACAATTTTTTCCACTCCTTAGTTATCATCACCTACAGAAAGGCAACTTTATTCCCCATCTAGACCAGTCCATCTTCCCCTTTTCTCCAGTTACACTCATGTCTACTAATCCAAACAGCCTTTTACTACTTCTTCGTAACCTTTTCCACTGTAAGCTAAATAGACCAAGCATTTAGTTCTTCACTGATGCAGGACATTTTGTAATCCTTTAAGAATTCTCATGGCTCTTCTCTCATTTTTTTGCATCATTTGCATTATCCTCCTTAAATTGTCAATATCAGAACTGGAGATAGTCAGCCCATAACTGCAGCAGGAATGCCAAATGGAGGGGTTATACAAGCTTTCTGCTCCTGCTAGGTTCTTCTCATTATCTACCTATTATGCTGCATATAATGATGCTTTTTGACCAAGGGAAGTTAGAAATCTATCCTCAAGAAAACTCTCAAGTTCTCAGCCTGAACCATTGCTACTCAGTGCTGTGTGCTTGGCTCATAAAATGAGGCAGGAAGTCATAGGCTTTTGCAAATACAAACTGGCCACCAACACAGAAGAACCCAGTCTGAGCACGTTTTAAAGAAACAGTTATTTTAGGGACTGATGATTCATCTTTACCTATTAAGAGCCTGATGACAAATATGTATTAGGCGCCCAAGGATATGGTCTCAACATCAAGCAATGAATTGCAACAATGTGAAAGGTCGATCTTGAAAGCAGACAGTGAAGAACACTCGCTGGAGCTGTGTTCATCCCACCATGCAGGGGGCAGCTGGCCAGGTGTGTCAGAGGGGAGCATTCTGTGTGCCTCCTGTGTAGGGATCATGCTGCTGGATGCATCACGTGGCTGTGTGGGGTGGCCTCTCAGTCCCAGCTGAGTGTCCATTTCTCAAGGTTTGGAGTCAAACATCAGTTCCTGCACATGCACCTCGTATGCACCACCTTGCAGGCCAGTAATGCTAATGAGAAGTCGATAGCTGTTAACAGGTAAAGCTGGCACATTTAGACCCAAGGATGACAAACCCATACCGTGCACCACTGTGTCCTGTTAACTGGCCTTGGCGATGGGCTGTATGATTACCTGGAGCAGCCTACGGACGGGTCTGTTTCAAATCGTGCTGATGCTTTGAGAATTCAGAGCTTTTGGAAACATTCTCAGAGCTGGAGCACAGCCTGTGGTTTGAAAGGAGGCAGTGGGAAAGTAAACAAAGATGGAATAAAGTAGATTTTTCATTCAGTTGGCTGGTGTATTTTTGTTTGTTGGTTGATTCACCCTTTTTTTTGGACCCCTTTTGCCTTAGTTACTTTTTTACACCTCCTACAATGTGGCATCTTCGCAAACATAAGACCAATTTTGAAGTATAACACAGCAAAATTATGAGGCATATGACATCAGACAAGGCATATAAATGAAAAACACTGAAATTACTCATTTTATAGCGCACACACACATGTCAGCAAGGGATATATGAGTGTGTGTTTGTGTGTGTGGTTTTAAACACGTTCCAGAATCTTACTTTTAACTTTGCTTCTATTGTTTTCTGTAGAGGCATTCTAGCTTTGGTAATATTTGGGAAATGTTAACCTTGTGTTATTTGGGAAGTAGCCACAAAACTAATCTGATGCATCTAGAGTATAAATAGAAAGTCCAGTACTCCACTGCACTTAAACTGGGCTGAGGTGATGGTCTAAGAAAAAGAGTTCAAAAATACCATGGAGATGTAATAGGACATCTAATCCCTGCAGCAAAGTGACTAACACTAAGTTTGGAGCAGTAGGCTGAAATGAGTACCAAGAGAACAGGTTGAGTTTCCTAAGCGGATAATATTCAGGAGTTGAAATTAATTCAAATAAATGGATCAGGTGGGAAATAATTAAAAAGAGAAAGAGATAGAGATCATAATTATGGAGGGTTATGGCTGTATAAGCAATTTAGAAGTTTCTATTTCTCTTTCTAATAGGGAGGGAGGCAATGGGTGAAACTGGCAAGAGAATTGCTAGAATGAAGCCCTTTGGAAAGGAAGAGATACAAAAGCCGTTCTTCAGCCTTTATCACAGAAACTGGCAAAAATTCTGGGAAAATGTCATTGTAAATAACCTGAAAGCTCCAGAGTAGACTGTATTTCCCATGGACTTAGGGATTTCAGAATTTCATTTCATCCTTTCATTGGTCACCCCATAAGCATTCCGGTTTCTAGCTTCTATATGATAACATTCTCACCACATCCAAGAGATTTAATTAAATAGTAAGTTTACTCTTGGCTTTTACAAAGATGGTCTTTGAGGAGATATTTTTAAAAGCCAGTGTAGCTGTCATTTTTCAATAAATGAGAGAAATGATACGAGAGAGGCACATGCAGACAGAGGAAGCATGAGGAGCAACCACTCTCCTTTTGTATGTTCAATTTGTCATTCTGATGCCAGATGTCTTTTAAGAAAGATGTTCATTAACAATGAATCTCATTCTCCCTTTGCACATCCACAGCAAAACCAGTGTGCTTACATTTTTCTTCTTGCACGTGTGAGCTGAATGTGCCTGAATGAGCATTACTGAACAAGTGCAAAATCTTTATGAGCTCTTGCTGTGAAAAAAAGACAGGCCTTTAACTTCTCCATTGCAGAGGAAGCCTGAGTGTAATTTTAGGAGAAGTTTCATCAGGTGACTTCTGCCTGCACAGAGCAGAAGAAGGCTCTGCAAAGGTCACTGTGGGGAAAAGCCAAAGCAGGTACTGCTGCTGCTACTGCAGAAGTCTTGAGGTGATTCATGTGCACTGGATTCAATCCATCATGGAAGTTCACCCCATTCCCTGTCTGTGCAGGAGGGCTCCTCAAGCTTTCTTGCCATGTGGAAGTCATACTGGGTTAACCATTGAGGACTCTGCAGTCAGCCTTTTACAGAAGTCCCAGAAAAATGCAGACAGTGGGAGTAAGGATAAGGAGACTGGGAACAAAATTCCAGAAGCCTGCTCCATGTATTAATTGTTTTTTGCTTTTTAGAAAATGTTAGAAAATTAGTGAACATCCACAGAAAACTGTCTGCACACATAAAACCCATTAGCACCACTAATGTAGGTGCCAATACTGTCAGCCTCATCAAGAGGGTCTGATGGCAAACTTTCAGTCTTAGTCTGACCATGGTTCTTCCACAGATGTTGTCTGTGCAGCTGATGTTGTGCCCACCTGATGAACATCATTCTCCCGTACTTTCAAACCAACCTCTTCTAAAAACTCTTATGTTTAGCTCTAAAAATTACATGGAATTAAATACAACCCAATTCCAGCACTGTACAAAATATATGCTCCTGGAGTTATAACCCAAACGGTTACATATGTACATAAAGTTTGGTTTTAATTGGCTATGAGTTCAAGGAAGTTGATATGGTCTGGTTTGTTATGTTATTTTAGTAAACAGATGCAAAATGTTTATTTAACTTTAAGCAGCTCTGAAACTTGCCTACTGTAACCCATAATCCTCTGATATTTTTAGATGAATGCTTTTAGCCCAGACACCATGAATGCAACAGATTCTACATAGCCTTCTGTGGTTTCTTAGCATAAAAATAATCTAGGACTAAACAAACAGTAAGGGAAAAAAATACCCCAAAAACCCAAAACCACACAACAGAACTATTTCTACAACTTGAAGAATTGTGTCATGTTGTTAAAAAAAGTTCATGCTTTCATTTTTGTCATATGGAACTTTTCTTAGCAAGGATCATCTGACACTGCTAGAACTAATGTGCCATCTTGCCTGTATGGTATTACAATACCTCTGAGTAGCTAAGTACAGCTTCTTCTCACAGAGATTCACAAAAAAACCCAAGCTGGTCCTTCATATGTTTTAAAAAAGGCTGGACTTGCTCACTTGAATAACAAGAAGAGTATCTAGCAAAATAGGATAAAAATTTAGGAAAACACCCTCACTGCCAATAGGGCCAAAAATCTGGAGGTGCCATCAATAACTCTGTCATCACTGACACATATCAACAACTCAGAATGTGAAAACATACATCTTAAGAAAAAACCTTCATTAGTCTTCAATGCCCTATTACATATTTTTCTTTCTTATTTCCTTTTTCTCCCCATCATCCCTCCTTGCCTCTCCCCTTCCCCCTCTTTCCAGCTCTTAGAAATGATCCAGTCATCATAACACACACCTTTTTTTTTAATATCTTTTTCCCGAAACCTGCATTTCACCTTCAAGTCTTCTGCATCTGTGTAGCTGTATAATTAGCTGGAAGTCTCATTTTTTATTTATGAAAACAATGCTTCTGCTCATTATTGTTGTAAAAGAATATAAACCTCAAAGGTTTTAGGTCCAAAAGAAATATTAAAAAACCCCTCCAAAGTTCAAGGATCGTCACATTTTTAAGCCAACCTTTGCATCTTGGGCACCTTTTACTCATGGTTTCAATGTTCATATTTAGAGGTACTGCAATCAGAAAAATTAAAGGTTATCAGAGGAGCAACCCTATGAGTGAATGTTTTAAAAAAAAGGAATGCAGGGCTATATCAATGCTGAGACCTGGAAAGGTTTCTTTCTCCCCCCATAAGTTGCTGTTTGGAAATGTCCATCCTCCAGGGAAAAAAAAAACAACAAACCAAGAAAAAACCCCACAGGTTTAGAAAGAAAAAAAAATGCAGAAAAAAAATGCTTTTTAATCTAATCAAACTATTTAATTTTGTGCATTTAAAAGCAACCGAAGATGTGGATCAGTACATAGTAATACAAAAGAAAATACAGTAAATAAATGCTCCAAAGAGGGAGTGGAAAATTTTCCATTGAAAATAGAGTGTATGAACAACTTTATCAAATATGTTGAACTGATAATTTGTTCTATTACTGTCTCATCACAGCCTATCTGCATGGCACAATATCCATCTATAAATAACCTCACTTATACTGCTATTGTGTATTGCCTATTTATGTTGAAATTTCCCCAGAATAGTCACACAGTTTTTCTGCTTCACAGTTCAAACCATGCATGATTTCATCTTTCAGTAACATTCAGAGGAAACACACATTTTCAGTACAAAATTGGCCTAATGCACCTCTTACATGCATGGAAGAAAAATCTGCTTACAGAATTCAGGTCTGTCATATGAAATACAGTGAAACATTTTGACTTCAATGAAAATACATGGGAATGCAATTTTAAATTAGGTATAAATGCAAATTAAAGGTACCTAAGAAATCCTACATGGTATGATCCAGTTTTTGTATGGGCACACATTCATGATAGACTTAGCAGAGGCCTGTAACGTGGCAGCTGATTAAGCTGCCTGTTCTTCACTGCAGTCTCAAGCATCCCAAAGAACTGTAAGGTACTTCACAGGCTACTAAAATTCAAAAATCTAATGAAATGTACTTGCCCCATCAATACAAGAGTCAGTGAGTGCCCATGAACAGGCACAACCCTTCTTATTCCAACACTTACAATGGTGTGTGCAATGTCAAAAGGCTTTAAATTTGATTTCCCTGGCACAATTATATATTCCTCATAATTAACCAACTGGATGTTTTAAAGTTTAGCCTAATTTGTTCTGGCACAAAACCATTTTCAACAGAGATTTGATTGAAAAATTACTCCCCTAGTTACCCATCTGGATTACAACAGTGTAAACCACCAGGAAAACATGGATCAATACTATACTCAAGTCCATTCTGATGCCCAGCCTGATGACACAATGCATTGACTGAGCAGAAAACATTGACAAAATAAAGCAATTAGTTTAAATCTTGAAATAAAATTTCCAATGTCTTTCTTCTGATCACTCTCAGCAACTCACCTGTGTGTCTTTTCTGTGGAAAAGTGTTACGTTCCTCTAAGTATTTAGGTGCTAAACCTATTGTGAAAAAATACGGTGGGGCTCTGTTCCCTGGGGCTCTTTGCTGAGCTTTTCATATCCATAACCCAGCAGCTACACATAAATCATTAGAAACCCAGGTAAAACACTCCCAATACTCATATTTTGAGAATGCCTAACTGAAAATGTACTGTAAGTTTGATCTGAAGAACTAAAGTTCCGCTCTTGTCAGGTCAACATTTGGTTTACTGATTTTTTTTTTTTCAACAAAATGTTCACATCAAGGTCTTAGAATGGTTTTAGGAAGTAGAACAGGAATTCCAGTGTACTCTGGAATACTGGTGAGTCATGAAAATTCCATTAGTAGTGCTCTTAGGTTTATGCAACGTATTAAACTTAAATTCAGAAGAATATACAAATAAATCATAAGGTTGTTTCTTATGTAATTACTTGTTAACAAAGAATAGAATCATGTCTTTTTTTATGTAATTTTTTCTCAGCTGATCATGGAATCTCAGTTTATAGCATTGCATGAAATTGTCCCAAAGGATTTAACATTTTTTATAAGACAAGGGAAAAAATAAACAAACAAGAACATACCTTATATTACACTGCTATTCAACGCTTGTTTATATTACTTGTGCATCTTCCAAGAAAAAAAGAAAATAATTGTTCGCAATATGGAGAGGGTGGTGGCAAAATCCACCTCAGTATCTCTTAAGATTTGACCACACACTTTCAGTTCTGCTAGCACTGCCTGTCTGGCTATGTTGGAGCAGGGTAGCTCCATGACACACCCTGCAGTCCTCCCTCTGTCACCAAGCTCTTTGCAGCTCCTGCCTGCCAATTGCACGTAGGTTTCCTCTGCAGGGAGCCAGGGTGCAAAGGGCTGGGAAGAGGGTGTGAGTCTGAACACGCACTCTTTGCCCTTGTGCACCTGGAGGCCAGGAAATACTTTGGTTCCAATAGGAGAGAGGGAGATTTTAGTCTATTTGTACAAAGACTGACATTTTTGGGACAAAGTAGCATCAAATTAGAAAGGACAGGGAGGAAGAGATGTTAAGAATCAGGGACTGAGTGAAGTTCCAAAAAGCAATTAAGAAATGATGACAATTATTATCTCCTGTTACTGAGCGATTATAATGGCCTAAAGACAAAAATTTAAAAAGCGTTCACATACAACTTTTCTTGCTGTGATGATGGTTGGGCTGCATAGATCTTACTGACTCTAGTAGGAGTTAGGCAGCTCTGGGGTGTGGATCTGTTTGTAGCAGTATTTTACAATCTCTCTTGATATACGTATAGAAATGTATACTACTATTGCTTTTGTTATATAAATTTAGTGTTAAAAATTAGCAGTCACCCTTCTCCCAAATGCTCTTTGATGCCTGCAGACCAGGAGACAGACCAGTGCACTCAGATGCTTTGCATGAAGAATTCCTTGACCACAGATTCTTCTGTAATTACTGCCCTGCTGTAAAATGAGATGGTGCACACCTGGCTCACACATGAACCACACACAATCTTCTTTGACTTTTCTAGGCATTGATGAAGACAGACACATACTGCTACAGTTCCCATATCTAAAGGATTAATGAGGTTTTTTAGGGAGTGTTATGCAAGTTATGATTTATCTGGAAGATAGCACAGAAGTATCAGCTTATTTTGCAAGGAGCAGGGTAGGGCAGGAGCCTGGCTTGCACTTACAAATATTATCCCTATTCTGTAGGAAATTTTCTTTCAGTTTGAAATATATTGATGTGATAAGGGAAAAAAGGGGAAAGCCAACCTCATTAACAGTTGTGCCACAGTTGCCTTCATTATGAAAAAGAGGTGACTAAGGGAGGTATGACACAGGCCTGTAAAATGATAGATGGTTCAGAGAAAGCATGTAGGCAGCAATTACTATTTCTTACAGTATAAGGCTTCTTCTACACTCACTCTATGATGTGACTTCAACATAAACAACAAGGAGGGAGTTGTGCAGGCAACATCGTGTTAATTAATGCAGTTTGTTAATCCATGACATTATGAAGACAAAGAACTAAGAATGCGAAAGTAAGGACTTGAATTTCTGTGGGGGGCAGGTCAGTCAGTGCTAATTAAAAGTCTTTTTTCAGGTGCAGTTTTCAGCTTGGGAAGGTGGTTAGGAATATGGTTAGGAAGGTGGTTGAATATTTAAAAGAATTGCTGTTTGTCTCACATTTCTTCCTTAGAGAAGTGCTAATGGCCACTGGCAAAGAATAGTGGGGTGGCCTTTATGTCCCTTTTTCCTGAACTTTGTGGTTTTCCATAATGTAAGCTGTTCATAACAATTAAAAACTGTTAATTTTTCATGGCATTTTCTTGGCTTTTACCATCTGATGGGACTCTCATTTATGCCAGCACTTGGATTCGCATTTTGCCTATGCACTGGCATTTGTGATGAACTGGAGGGACTGTCCTGTCAAAGTCACTCTTTCCTTAAGCAACAGTCAGATACTGCAGTTCTACAGTAAGTCTTCTTATAAACTGAGACCTGTGTTTAGTATCAGGAAAACCTGACTCAGATTAAAAATGCTCCCCTAAACTGAGATTAAATACCAAAGTTTCTGTGGACACAATGATAATTAAAGTTGTGCTGTAAACTGGAGTAGTTTTGTCATCATTCTAATCCAGGAAGGACTTCAGAATTCCTTCCTGTGGTGTTGAATCACTAGGAATGGATACATTTTCTAGTGCTACAGCAGTATTGCTAGAGTGGATGGTATATTTTTCCCCAGTTCTAAGGTCAAGTCCATTTGCTGGCTTAGCGAACTCTTTAAAAATGAACTGAAGTAGGTATTTAATGACTTGGCAGTAGGTAGTAGTAGGTAGTGGGCTTTAGAATGAACAGTGGTAGAAAAACTGAAGGGAATTATTTTTTAATTTGTAGGGCTTCTGCTTCCTGCGCCTTAATTTAGGTACAGAAAATTAAATACCATGATATGACCATGAAAATGTACGGTACAAGCTAAATATTGCGTGCAGGGTGGACAGAAGATATTTAAGTAATTACCTTCTGGAAGGTCGATTTTTAGTAAGTATGCAGGCTTAAATATGGAAGTTAATTCCTCAGCATTATCCATTTTAATGCATGGCTGACCTTCCTTGAAACTCCAAAAGCAGCTCTGGGTAACTTTACTAGGTACACATTCCCCCAGCTTCAAGGTTTAACACGAACCCAGCAAATGATAAATATATGTAGTTACATCAATTTTTTATGGCCATTAAGCACTAAATGGATACAAGTGACTGTAACTCATTTGCTGCCCAATTTATATACCCTATATATAAGGGGGTTTTTTGTATACAAAGATTTTTACTGCATTTCTGTCACCACTGTATTTCTTCGAGCGTAGGCTTATATTTCCTGATTTCAACTACATGCCAATGAACAGACCAGAGTGAAATTGTATTTGATACTGTGCCTGAGAGTCTGAAGATACATTATATTAGAAATCCATGGGAGAAAATCAATGCTGTGATTGGTAACTATACACTATAGATTAATTAAGGCCAGAGGCAAGGGATTAAGCCCAGCACAATCCTTTATTCGGTTTGATTGCAAACACAGTGGTAAGCAAACTTTTCTAAGACTTTTCAAAGTTGAAGGTTGTGTTGCACAGCATTGACAAGGCTTTTTGTCCACCAGAATCTCAGAGAATCTCTCAGTCTCTCTATGTAACAAGGTGATACTGTAGCCACGTGAGCAAACCTCCAGTGTTCCCTGTGCTGCTCTGATGTGGAATGGCATGTCATTTGTTTGGTGATTTTCACCAGACTGGCAATTACATTTTAGATTTATAAATCCCTAGATTAATAGCATGATAAGCCATTGTTATCAGTGCACGGATTCCCTATGAGGGAACCTCTCCCTGCTGGACTGAGTTCTACATTATTTCTTGTCTGTATGACTTCTTACAGCAACTAGAAGAACAGTGCAGTACTTACTACTTACAGTAAGTAAGTAGTACCAAAAGTGACAGAGGGATTGATTTGGTTCTTCCTCTGACTGTAATCAACATAATCCCTCCTGCACCCTGCAGAGAATGTCCTGCTGTCACCTCATTGCTCAGATGTGGCAAAACTACTTGCAGCATTTAAACCAACGATCAGTAGTATTTTTAATTAATGCAGCAAAATTTTGAGGTTAGAAGCTTGTTTTTTAAAAAATTAAAACCAAAAAAGAGCTGAAGTCTTTTTCCAACTTCAGTCCATTTGAAGCAATGCTCAGAGTCATTGAACGGCCAGAGTCACTAGAGTAAGGGAAAACACATATGGTGTGAGCATGAATGTTCTGATAAAGCAAATAAAATCCCAGCTGCAAACACATGGCAAACCCTTCATTACTGACCTGATCATCTTCATTTCATGGAAAACACCAACTGCAACAAATCTAGTTAATGATTGTTATGGCAAATTAAAGTGCCTAAAGTCATCTATTGTTGTAATCCCAACACAATTAGGAATGACTGTATATGTAACTTTTTCAATGTCTCACTGAAAATGAAGCATCTCAAAGCAAATGCTGTTCTCTGATGCTTGAAATGCAGCTTTCCAGAACTATGTTCTCTGCTGAATGTTTTTGATAATGGTGGAACAAAGATCTTTGATTTTAGGAACTTTATCAGCACATCCTTGTGCAATTTTAGTGCATTGCTCATCCTCCATATAAAGTAGAAGCATTTCTATCTTTACACATCCCACACCTACTGTTACTCCAAAATATCTCCCAGTTTACAGAGCTTCTGTAACAATTACTCTCTGCATAGTGTTTTCCAGGTCAAACAGTTCTTTTAAAATAATTAATTAGCTCTGTTTTGGTTAACCAATTTTTCATGACCTAGTCTCAGTTTACTCTGATTTTTTTTCATTAATTGTAATGCTTACCCAGATAGTCCCACCAAAAAACTATGGTTTGTTTGGGAATCATTCACCTTCACTGTACTTTTATATTTGTTACCAGTGCAGGTCACCTCAATTATCATGGGATGTTTTTTATTTTCTGATTATGCAGCTGACATTTTTTATGCAAGGCTTTCACAAATGAGCCCTGCTTTGAGAGATGGGGATATAATTATGTTACTGAAACTATGGGGAGGCTAATGGGGACAAGCATTTAATTAGCAACTAGAAGTAGTTTGAATACTTCAAAATAAGAAAGTTTTGCATGGTTTACTCCAAACAAAATACATTCTTTTGTTAAAAATTCATTATCAAATTGAAGATTAGATTTGTGCTTTTAGGGGGAGGTTGGGATTGTCAGTCAGGCCTGTGACACACGCAGGCATCACAACATTACTGTGTTGCTCAGTGATGTCTGAGGACACATAGAGAGTACTGAACAAATTGTACCTGCAGCACAGAAGGTGCCAGAAACCACTGTCAGCTTAACTGAGTGCATAAAACCAGAAATTCTTGAATATACGGGAAAGGAGCAGCATAAATAAAATGTTATTTCCTAGGAGAGAAAGTGGAATATATCAAACAGACTTTGAGTGAGAAAGAAACAATCATATTGTGGAATCTCCCAGGAAAAGAAGGGGAATTTAGCTTCCCAAGACTGTTCCAGTATATGGTGTTAAACTCTTATTACAGTACATTGTTTTACCCAGCTCTCTTCAGAGGTAAATCATCACTGTAGCTTCTTGGGATCCAGTCTGACTGGTCTAGAAATACCCGTCTCACACGTTCTGCCTTTTTATATTGGACAATGTGCTTGGCAGTTGTTATCTTCATTTACAATAGCTCACTGGGGACCAGGCACCATTAACATCCCTCTATGGTTTGATTCCCAGAGCTAGTGTCTGTCAGCTTGGTTCCAGAGACTTTGCAGTCACTTTTGCAGTTTTGTCAGGTGTGACTCCAGAAGTCTCTCCACCTCTCTGCCCCTTTGCCTTTTCAGTCTCCAGCTACTAAGGAGCCTCTGGACTTTGGAATTAACTTTGCCATGCCCCGTTTAACACGGTTATTTTATCAGTCTTGTAATGTTTCTACTGAGTCTGTTTGCAGCTGAGGCATAAGGATCTCTTCAGACACTTGCTGGTTATGTCCCGGAAGCTTTTGCTGGTTTGTTTAAGTCTTAATTGTAAAGTCCTAATCTTGGGCCACGCAGATGGTGCAGGGCAGCTCAGGACTGCATCAGGACTGTGGGGCTGCAGAGCCTGTGCCCAGCTGGGGTAGGGAGCACAGCTTTCTCCTAGGCCTGTCCCCTGCCCCAGGAACCCCTGCAGGTGTGCCCCCGCTATCTCTGTGTAAGGCTTAAAGGGCATATGCTGTTCCCATTAGGGTGAGGAGCTCTTTCATGCTAAGGAAAACACAGATTTTACAACATTAGGGACTTGTCAAAAGTGTGTGGATGAGACATAATTTGCACATTCATCCACATAAATGTGCAAGCATTTTCTACCTGCATGTACAATAATGGATACAGTAAAATTAAAGCGAGTTAATGGCTTCTTTTGTAAGGTACCATCTGCTTCAGTGCAGTATTTAACATTCAGGACTCTATTTATAAACAGGAAGAGGTGTAGACTTCAAAGCTGGATTTGCACATCCCAGCACTATGGCCACCTCACAAGCTATATATATATATTTAACATGATACAGATCTACAGACCAAGCCTTGTATGTTTAGCTGAAGGAACAGAATGTGAAAGTGAAGGCTTATACATCCTCCTCCCCAAGCTTAAACTAGAAGCAATCAGTGGGTGATAATTCTTCTTATCATTCTATTTTCATTAAATAGTCACCAGCATGTGAACGTATATTAGAGAAATAGAAATTGCATAACTGCTTTGCTATGATACAGATGTATTCATAAATAGACACCGCAAAAGAATTCCTGTTATATTGATCCAACAGTTTAGCTTTAGTCTTGCCACTAAAAATTGTTCTTTACTGGTCAAAACATAAAATCAGTTGTCCATGACATGTTTGCACGTATGGTATTTGGATTTGATCCAGTTTCTGCCTAAACCAAATTGCTGAAAGAGTGAAGGAAGAGTCCAGAGAGATTTGTGGCTATCTGTCTGAGCTAAGCCATGAAGCAAAGCAAGCCAAGGTTTGTCTGTTTTCTACACAAAGGCAAGAGAGGAGGCTAATACCAGCTGAGTAGATTTGGAATTGTGTTATGTCTTTGTATTCTAATGATAATTTTTTCTGTGAAGAAAGGACCTTTAAAGAACACAGTCATGGTGTTTGCATCCCTGCTTTGTGAAAAAGCCTGCCAGGCACATCAACATACACACTGAAATAGTTAGCAATTTCTTTAATATTTTTTTTTTGTAATAATGATTTCTTGGAACCTCCTTTTGGTTTCTTCTAAAATAGCTTTGAATTGGGAAACACAGCTATGAATTTTTGTTTCAGATGTGACCCAGGGAAAAATAAGTAATTTACAGAGATTTACACATAAAAAGTTGAATTCTTTATAAACATGCTCACATGGTTGCCAGGAGTATCATCTGCTAGCAGTTTTGGGTGCAACCTCTTCAGTCAGACAACTTCTGGATCACTGAAAGAGTGGTAAGCATTGGAAGAGGCTCCCTAGGGAAGTTGTGGATTCACCATCCCTGGAAGCGTTCAAAAAAGAGTAGATATGGCACTTTGCAGTATGGTTTAGTGGTCATGGTGGTATTCAGTCAAAGGTTGGATTTCATTATCTTGGAGGTCTTTTCCAACCTTAATGATTCTGTGGTCTGTTTAAAAAATATAAGCTGTCTTTTATTACATATTCAAATGGGTTGCAGATGTGAAAAATCCTACCTTTTTGATACACCCATAAATAAACTTCAGATGAAATCTAAGTGCAAACAAATGCAGTACTTTATTTGATAGAGAATATGAAAGCAAAACTGCCTGAATTGTAAATGGATTTATTTTCAGAACTTATGTTTGACATTCTTGGCTGAAAATGAAAAGTAATTTTGACATTCACGTTGAAAAGGTACATTTGCTTCCTGCCGTGGTTGGCTTACACTGCCATCAATGTGTACTGCATTTTCCCTCAGGAGGCAAAGTACAGTGCAGACCTTCTGCTACAAACCTCCATCTCAGTAGACCCATGAATCTGGGCCTTTATGTAGATTTGGAACAGGAAATGATGTAGAACTGCTTTGTTAAAACATTATATTTAGATGTGTCTTTCATCAAAAACATTACATGGATATTTAATCAAAAGTTTAAAGGGGAAGGAGGGCGTAGCTATAAACGTACTCATGTGTGTGTTTACTTTGAATGTCACTGGACTTCAAACCAGAGAACAGATCTGTGCTCCTAGGAGTTCAAATGTTAAGCAACGCTGAATTCAATTAAGATGAGGTGATCTCTCCACACTATGTATATTCTGTCTGTCCTAATTGAATCATGATATTTGACCAGAAAAACATTGAGCTGTAAAAGTGATTTCCTTGTAAATAAGGTGTGTATCTTCAAGACAATTGTGATGTGATTAAAGACAATAAAATTGTTGCTAAATGCAAAGAATATTGCCTCCAAGCTAGCAAAATAGAAATACCTGTAACCTGAAACACTTCAGACTTATTTCCCCTACATTTGACAGCACAGTTATTTATTTATCTCCTATTTTATATGCCAGAATTGTGCATGTGCATATGCTTATAGGTATGTACTAATCTGTTTACGAAGACTGAAAGTTATTTATTGCCACTCAGATGAACATAAAGATGAGATCCCTGCTCAGTGACTCATAGGTCTTATGCTGCAAGGTTTTGAATGCACAGAAGAGATGGGGAGTGCCTCAAAGCCCCTCCCATTGAATCAGTGGAAGGGAGAGGTTTTTTTATTGCCTTGGAATCTGCTCGAGTTGTTGCAGATCCTAGTAGGAAAGACATTAACAACCATTCAATTCCACAGGTGTATTAAGTCTGTAGACACATTGGCTGAGGAATAAACCTTTCCACAGGTTTGGGGGTTTTTATATGTCTGGTGATAGACATTAATGAGCCAAGGCAGGTGGTTGATCAGATTATTACAAATAATTTCTGAAGGAGATTTGAGTCTGCTGAGTAAGAACTGGGTACAGAAGCTTTTTTTGGAAAACATTCTGCATACTATACATAATTTGGGGGGAGGGTTAGAAATGCTTTTTATTGAAAAATTTAAAAAAAAAAACACAAAGAAATGTTAATTGCATTCAGACAAAACATTCGTCCAAAGGGCAAGCAGGATTCATTAACTGAACAACTGTAAATGCAGAACTGATGGAAAGATTGCTCTTTCCATCCAAACATTTAGATGATTGGTTTCAGTAGTGGAAGCTACATTTGGGGTCAGTATCTTTATCTGGGTACGAAACAGACTCTTTAAAAATACTTCAAAACCAAATATATTCAGGTTATAATATTAAAAGCACAGGAAGTACATAATCAACTCTCAAGTTTCAGAGAACCAATAAATTACAAATTATTAACTTTTGAGAGGAATTTTTTTCTGGAGACATATCTCAGAAACTGACCATTGTGTATTTTTTTGCCTGTATTAATAGCAAAATGCTAGATTAGATGAACAACAGTATGTCTTGATTACTCAAATGGCCCAAAGCTTTGAAGTAGATGGCATGCCTTAATTTTTTAAGTACTTGAGAGTCTAAGACTCTAGTGAAATTTTCTAAGTTGCTGGAACATCCCATTAATAAAAAAAGGATCAAAAATTAAAGGGATTGTTTTCTGCAATGTTACACTTCTGGGATATCTAAAATCAGATTAAAAGCTGATGTAAATTACAAAAATACTACTAATACTACTAGTTCCTGCTAAAGCTTATGAATTACTATTGTTTTGTCATGGTCCTGTTGTACTTAGAGCTAAGCCTAAGATGTCCACATGCGTACGTATATATGTCATGAATCATTTTGCTTGATTCAGCTCTTTTCAAATGCTGCATAAAGTCCTTTCCCCTTTCAGGAAAAACCTCTGCCACCAGCAGACAAGGAATTCACCCACCTCATTAGTGCAGAATTACCACTGAATGTGTAAATTCTAATTTAAAAAAAAGTAACTGAGTTAATTTTACCATGAAGAGCACTTCATTCACCTCAGCTGCAACAGGCATATACATGCAGACGTAAGCATCACACACAGGTACACGAGATACATGGGAGAGGTTCTGTCCAATTTGTTTGTATACCCAGCCTTTTCTCTTCAAATTGATACTTGATCATGAGGCAGATATTACAAAAGTTGTATGGTTGTAAATAATGATCAACTCTGTTCCACAATGATTATACTTTGAGCATCTATATACAGAAAGCATGTATAATTTCTCTCCATCATTGCTTTTTCTTGCATCCATAGCTATCCTTTTGTCACCTGGATAGCTGGTAGTAATTTGAAATGAAGACTAAGAAAGAATACAATGTACAAAGAGACCTTGAGTAAAGATTAAAATGTGGAACATGAGTGGAACAATGATAATTCTGGCCATCTAAAATGTCTTGTTTTAAAATTAAATCCCTTGCTAATTCAGTCTGACATAATAGGCCAAATTTTGCCTTCCTTTTTTATCCCATATATGTGGAATATGAAGTTTGAGTAGCAATGAATGGAGAAAGGATAAATCCTAGGTGAAATATTGTGCAGTCTTTACCTGAAAGAGATGGTTATGGGCCTTCTATGGAATAACATGGATTTATGAACACTCAGCAGTTGTATTTCTAAACTTAATCATTTGTTTTGAGACCATATCAATCAAGGAGAATATTTATGAACCATATTAATTGACAAAAATGTGTCCTTGGGACAATATTACTTGCTTTACCATGTAATATGTCCAGCTCATGGTTTGTTGCATCACTTGACAGTCACTGTCCTGGGAGGGGACTGTAGCAGATTCACATTTGCTCTCTACAACTCCCTGAAAGGAGGTGGTAGCCAGGTGGGGGTCGGCATTGTCTCCCAGGCAGTCAGTGACAGGACAAGAGGACATAGCCTCAAGCTGCACCAGGGGAGGTTCAGTCTGGACATCAGGAATAATTTTTTCACTGAAAGGGTGGTTGGAACAGGCTGCCTGGGGAGGTGGTGGAGTCACCATCCCTGCAAGTGCTGAAGAGACAATTGGACATGGCACTTAGTGCTGTGTTTTAGTTGGGATGGTGGTGTTCGGTCAAAGGTTGGACTCCATGATTTTGAATGTATTTTCCAACCCTAACGGTTCTATCATTAGTTTAGTTTTATAGCTGCACATTCTTTGATTTACAAGTGGTGAATCTCCACTGAAACCTCCTGATTGCTAAATTTATGGTACCATCTGATCCTGACAATTATTTTTGCAAACACTGGCCCTCGAAGCCAGTCAGCCTCCTCTGTCCTATCCTTTCTGGCTGCCAAGTCCCCGTTCTTTACAAAATGTTGACAAAACACTGGTGTTACTGAGTGTCTATTTAATTTTTGACTGATTTTCCTGCTGCATGAGATCACTGGCAACTGCTAGAACACATTCTTGCTTTCCCAAACTTTGTGTTTATTTCCCTGAAGATCTTGCCATCTGCTGTGCTCAGCTGCCCAAATAAGTAAAATTTTCCATGTCTTTTAATCTTTTCCTAAAAATATTGTCTGTTCTCTCAATATTTCCAGTTTTCATCAGGTTCTTTATGATCAGTTCACCTCTAAATAACATGTATCATAACAGGCCATGTTACCAAAACCAGGAGTATTGATTTTGGCAACAGGACAGAGGTTACTGAAGCAACGTTCACTAAGTGGCATTCCAGATATTATCTAGAGGACAGCCAACAGAACTCTGGACAAGAGATTAATATATGATGCTGTTCATGCAGCGCATATTTCTTTGGCCTTACTTAGCATTTACACCTCATTTATTCTGACTTGCTTACCGTTGCCAACCCTGAGTGCTCAAAATCATGAAATTGGCTTGAAAATGATAATGCTTTAAGCAATAATACATTTAGAAGTTCTTAACCCAGAGTGCTTGCACTTTTGAGCATTCTTCTATAGCTAACAGGAAATGTGCTTTCTTGGGGGGAAGGCAGAAGTGACAGGAGGTATTCACACAAAGTATTGTGACCCCCTCTGAGCTGAGAAAACACCAAATATCTCACTTTTGAGAACTCCTGCATGCTGGCTGAGTGGCTGAGTTACTCTTGATTTATGCTAGCTCTAGTAAGTTGGAATGCTGCATAAATAAGTTATAAAATGACTGTGTGCAACAAAAATAATGCATTTTTTCACCTGTTAGAACTTAAATGATCACTGCCCCTTCCTACTGGTTCCATATTATTGTTTCACTTTAAGAATTAAGTAAGCAAAAGCTCTTGGAGATGGAAAGGCACACTGTGCAATTACATAGAGCACTGAAGCAGTGAAGACATCCATGCTGCCAGACTGGTTAGTTCATCTGTTTATGCCCATCATCTCTATTGCTTAATGACATCACAAGATTAGTCTGAGCATACCTTGGGTCAGCCTGAGCCACACTTGAAATCTTTGCGCTATCAGAATGGGAATTGGCCTTGATTGAATGACAATACTCTGTTCATTTGCCTTGAAATACGTTCAGAAATAGAAATGAGGCAGGGAAAGGCAGGGGAAACAAACAAACATCTAAAGTCTTGAATACCTTGCAGTCAACTCTTTGAAAACTAGAACTGGGACACAGAGCAGAGGTTTCTTGTGAATTTTGACTCTAAATCTATTTTGTCTATAGCTTCACCAAGCAAGCTTTTCACATTTTCATACTCAGGTCCTCATGTATTTTTCTCTCTTCAGTGATTTCTAGTGTGATGAGAGTGGGAGGTTAAGGGAAAGAGCAATATGAAGGATGAATGAGTGTTGCTCCCTGCGAATCCTGGGGACTCCCATAAAATCTAAAAAAGAAACAGTGGAGGAGGATGTGGCTGGCTGCTGAAATGCTCTGTGGGCTACATCCTGTCTGTGGCTATGGCAGAACTTGCACACCCTTTTGGTTTGTGTGCTGGGTGCTGGGTGCTGAGACGATGCTGGCCACAGCAGCGTGTGCAGCTCCCACAGAGGCTGTGCCTGGGCACTGCACCCTCCTATCCACATGGACACGCTGAGCACGCCTGGTTTGTGAGATGGGAAGCTCACATGAACCAGCTTGATCCTACAAGGGTGAACTTTCACAGTGAACCAGGTGAAGGGTTTTTCCTCCAAAACAGCCTTGAATTTTCGTCCTATGGTACAGTGTTTTTCTCCAGCTCTGTAAAACTTTTCTGAAATGTCTTTATATCACTTTGTATAGTTCAGCAGAGTGCAAAATAACCTCTTGGTGTTTGCTTTAGTTCTGTCATATTCTGTTTACAAATTCAAAAGGACCTAACACAAATAGCTGTCAACACTTACATATTACTGTGATTCACTGACTTCACTACAAGAATTTTCGTATAGCAGCAGAAAGAGCATCAGTATAAAAATCTTATCTTGAAAGCCACTGCAGTTGTTCCTCTCTTTCAGTGAGTGTGTGCACAGTGAATCTAATTATGCTACTTGAGATATAATTACACAGCTGCCAGAACAGGACATCAAAATGGTACCTCAGCAGTAGTGTGTGGGCCTGAACAACTGAGAGTGAAGGGCTTTCTTTTTCCTGTTCTGCTACAATACATATTGCTTTGATCATCTGGATTTAAAAACTCATATAAGTGGGGGGACAAGGGAGAAAAGAGAAGAAATCAGTAAAATCAAAGGATGGATGTCTCTTCTTCTGTAACTTTTGTTTATTCATAGGTCAGAATTTCCTAAAATTCTGCTGAATTTTTTGGTGGGGGGCTCAGTTCTGACAGATCCTACTCTGCTGTTTTCAGGATGGAGGATTTCAGCTTTAAGGAAACACTGTTTGGGGTCTGTTTAATATCTAGCCATAGACTAGGAAATCCTGCAGCACTGACAGCTAGCTGCCTATCTATGGTCCTGTGGCCTCTGACATCTCAAACCTTTCATGTGGAAAGACATCAGCAGGCAGCAAACATCGCAGACTGGGATTTAAATCATGTCTGCTGTGCCATGGGAAAGGAGAAGCAGAGAGACTTGTTGATCCACTCTTACATAACCATGCAGTGGACAAATACGCATCTGGCATATATTACATTTTGAAAAAGCACTGAGCTCCAGGCTTCTCAGTTCTCAAAATCAAAAATGTAGAAATACTAGAGCAGAGTTTGTATTGCAAAATGATGAACAACTATCTCACTACTACAGGAGGACTGTGCAGCCAGGACTGTGATGTCCCCAGCTAGTTCGGTTTAGTCTTACTGTCTGGAAATGCAATTCTGGGGACCTCAGTTTGACATCTCACCTAAAAGGTCTGGTTTCTCAGAGATCACCATGGTACCTTCCTTCAGCAGCAGCTCAGGGAGCTCTCAATTGCACAGGGACTATTCCGGGCAGTAAAAATATACTGGGAGACATATTTAGATCTTGTGGAAGACTGTGGAGCTTCACTGAAATAAATGGACTAATTGAGGAGTAAGGTAAAACCACTGACTTTAATGGCTTGAATGCTGCCTTCCTTTTTTTTTTTCCCCTGATAAAATCGTAAACAAGGTGCAATTTAGGGCAAAGTTCTGGCTAAAATACTCCATCTAGCTAGTCTGATTGGTGAAATTCATCTGACAAATGAATGACAATATTCAAATGAATAGCTGGATAAAGTTAAGCAAAGTTATGATGGACTATGACCAATAGCTTGTACTACTATCACTAGAAAGGTGTCCTAAGTGTCAGTGCCATGAAGCAGCCAAGAAAGAGACTTTGTCACTGGACTTCTAAGAAAAAGTGCTGTGCTTTCATGCATGGCATCTTTTACTTGCCTACAGATACTCAGTGTGGAGTATTTCGGAAAAAAAGACTCGCATAGTCAGCAGGCTGAATTGATGAATTTGCTGGCATAAAATGCCATAAAGAACTTTCTGAATTAATTGGAGGTGGCAGGGCATTCAGCATTCAAATATATGATTCCTAGGAATGAGAAGCTGCCATGGATTCTAGCTCTTTGGATAAAAGCCAAACTTTTATGCAAACCAACAAGGCATGAGCTGTGCAAACTGCTTCACTGCATTCCTGCTGCCTGGTCTTGGTGACCAGTGCTCCAAGGGAAAGCTCCATCAGCGGGGGCTGAAGTTTCTTTCTGGCGATGGCTGATAAAAACAGAGTGGAGTTTATCTCTTTACACTCTGGGACAAGGATTTTGCTTTGCAAGGGGCTAGACTGATGGAACTGTAATTATGCTCAGGTTTACTGTGGATTATACAAATTAAATGATGACACATAGGTGTCTCAGAAGGAAAGCAGACTGTGGTGCTTGGGAGTCTCAACAGCTTGGTGTTAGTCAATGCAGGGTTAAGCAGTGCTTTCTTGAGCTGATATCCTTTCATTCTCTAGCTCTATCTGGTCACTGTGTTATTTTTACTGGAATACAATTCTTCATTTTCAGGCTATTAAAAAGAACTGCTTTTAAAAAATGAATACATAAACAAAAATGTGCAAACACAGGGTTCACATTTAATTGGAATTTTGGTTTGGTTGCACTTGAAACCACACTTTCTTCCTCTTGTATACATCCTATCTTACAGTATGACTAGTGCACTCACAGAGACCTAACTCTAAATTTGAGTGCTTGATGTTCTCAGCAAGACTGAATTCGTAAATGGTGTGCATTACCAGTATTTGTGCAAACTAGGTTTTACACTTGGATGTGTTTCTGAGTATTTCCTAATCACTAAAGCCACTGGGACCATCTAGTCCAACCTTCTCCATAGCAGGGCCGATTTCTGCACCGAGTTCAGTATCTTGCAACTGAAGCAGATAGCATCTTTTTATAGACACCCTGATGTGATTTAAAAGCTCCAAGTGTCCCAGCATATTCCAGGGCAAGCAATCCCACTGGTTAATTACTCACAGTGTTAAAAATGCGTGTCTTGTTTCCGCTGTGAATTTTGCTGAGTTCAGCTTCCAAGCTCTGCATCGTTGAATGTGAAATGTGAAACTTCTTGTTGTTTATTTCTTATATAGCTTGTCTGCACAAGGAAAGGAAATGATTCTCTGAAATTGGCAAGTAGGGTGGACGGAAGATTGTTAGTATTCTTTCTTCTTCCTCCTCCATTTGGAAAATCACCATACTCTTAGGAGAAATTCAATGTAGTGTTTTTAGCATTACTTCATACAAGTTTTCTATATGCTCTTCATAGAATGGGATTATTATATATGAATTATATGCAGAATATGAAGAACTTCAGAGTAAAAGGCTAGTGTCTGCTCCTAGTATGTCAGCAGTCTCTTCTTCCTCAGTTTTGTGCTAGTATTTATTTCATTAGCCTCCCGGATTAACTTCATCCATTGTTTCTGCAGGGCCTCGCCACCACCAATCTTCTGATTATTGCCAAAGCTTAGTAGTTTCTGGAGTGATATTATACAGCTTGTCTGGGAAATCTCAATGCAGATGGAAGCTGGCTGCTATGTGTGTTACTGTTGGCAGTGACTATATATTTAGAGCAGTATTAGCAATTTTTTTAAATAGGAAAACCCCAGATTTACTAAGCTCATCTCTGTTTGTGAGTGACATAGTCAGAGTTTACCCTAATTTATTTTGGTAGATAGTTCAAAGACAGTGGCTAGAGGAAGCTTGAGGACTTTTGAAGTACACATTCTGATTGGGAGAAATTGGGTGACCACTTAAAATAATGGACTTTAAAATTAAGAATCTCCAGAATACTTTGGAAAGTGATTCTGGACACTATGAAAGTATATGTTGGCAGTCTGTGAAATGGTTCCTTCCTGGGAAAGAATCACTGGAAAATGTCACAGCAGTGTCTTAATCATCCCTCCCTATCACTGCCCACTATGGGCTACAACAGAGCGTAGAAGATGGGAGGAAAAAGAAGTAGTGAGGGAGGAGGGGAGGCAAGGCAGGAGCAGCAGATTTAATGCAAAGGTTCTTCTAGAAGAATGTGTATGGCTACTGCAAGGTGCAGTCTACATCCTTAAAGGGAAACATGCTGCTATAAAACTTTTCTGAAACACTGTTCCAGGCACTTCCAAAATGAGGGAGGAGGGGGAATAAAAAATCCAAACTAAAAAGAGAGAAAAGAAGGGAAAACAAAAGAGGAAAATTTTGAGGACACAGAAATGGAAGGAGGTGAACCAATCATTCCCCACTGCAAATTCTCCATCTGAGCCCATGAATATGCAAGTGAATATCTGAACAAACATTATCACTGACACAGATTCCCTTCCACAGCATATTTGTGTTGCCATGCATATGAATAATTGCATTAGTAAGGCAGAAGGTCTGGTTCCCATATTTTACATGCATCTATATTTTATCTGTGGCTATGCTTTGCACTCTAATTATGTGGTGCTGGAAGCATCCATTTGTCTTGTTTCTTTCCAGTGAACAACACTTTTTTTTCCCAGCTGACCCAATGACTAAAAAAAATTGGACCAAGAATAAAAAGTGACAGCTCAAGCTAAGTCTGGACAGGAAGGAGGCAAAAGGAAAGCATTTTAGTGAAGAGACGGAGGTCAGGTCGTCTGCCATCTGCTAGACCTCGTTTAATTGTATATCTGCATAGCAGCAGTCACTTTCCTCTGTCTCGTCTCCCTTCCCTTTCTCTTCCTGTAAGCTCCATGACTAAAATAGGTAGATTCAGAGATGAAATGACATGACACTCTTTCCCAGCTGGGAGGAACATGACACGAGCACGTGGTTCTAGCACTCTGTGACTTTTGTGTTTGGCACAAGTCACAGTGCCAGGGCTGCTCCCAGCCTTCAAGTATCCAGGGACCAATGTACTGTAACAGCATCCAGATCCTTCACTGGTATAGCTGTCATCAGCCCTCTCCCAGCTGATATATTTAAGTGGAAAACTCCTGAGAATCTGGCAGAGCATGCATGTCCTGGGCTACTCAATTTTGCAAGTCTCACCAATCCCACTCTGAGGTCAGGATAAGCACTTGTCAATTTTTTAACTCAGAGCAAACCCACATTTGCAGATATTAGATTAATTCACTACTGAGCAGAAGGCCAGCACTGTAGTACTTAAATGTCATTTATGCCTTATCTGAAGATTTTAATGGGACTTATTTGGTATATGATCTTGGCCTGGCCTTGGCACAAGGGTTATTTTCACCCGAAATGAACTACTGAGGGGCTGACAACATCCTTTGGAAGACAACCAGCAAGAAGTCATTACTCTTGGGATAGCCGTGAACTCCAGGAGAGTTAGAGAAATATTTCCATCTTAGGCAGAAAGCAGTGTCATATAAGGAACGAACACAAGTGCTGGGTTTATTGGCAGAGCTAAGATAGCAAGAATAACTGCGAAGTGTTCACTTACACTCAATAAGAAGCATCCTAATAGTTTTGAATAGTGTTAATGTCTGCTCCTTGCCTTAAGTTTAAATTATTTTCACAAACCATTAAAGTCAAGATGATGAAATTGTCCCATCCTATAGAGCACATCTATTGATAGAATGGATGTGTTCTGCACCAATAAGAATTATAGAATCATTTAGGTTGTAAAAGACCTTTAAGGTCATCAAATCCAACTGGTAACCCAGCACCACCAAGTCCATCACTAAACCATGTCCCCAAGTGCCCTATTTACAAGTCTTCTAAATTCCTACAGGGATGGTGATTCCACCACTTCCCTGGGCAGCCTGTTCCAATGCTTGACAACCCCAGCTCTTCGCCTTGTTGACCCTCATACAATTTGCCTCAGCCACAGATCCAACCTGTCCAGATCCCTCTGCAGAGCCTTCCTACTTCCAGCAGATCAACACTCCCACCCTCATTAAGCTCTAGACAGTCAAACCACTCTCTAAAATACAGGGCTACTCCATCACTTCTCCTTCATGCCTATCCCTACATCCACTGTAGTATCCATTACAACACTTCAGTTGTGTGAATCAACCCACAGTGTTGCCATGATGGCAACTTATGTCACAGTTTTCCTGCTGCACCTTGGTTTCCAGCTCCTCTTCCTGGCTGCCTATGCCACATGCGCTGGTGTAGATGCACTTCAGCTGGGCTACTGATCCTGCCACCTTTTTAAGGGGTGAAGCCTTAATTCCTACATTATCATTCCCCAGTGCTTCCATCGTTTCTAACACATCAGTAACCCTCACGTCTCTGCTGCAAAGGATACTTTAAAAGGAAAATTTATTATCAGAGTGTTTTTTAACTGTGTTCTCCAGTCCTGTGCATTTGATTGTCATCATCTGGAGCCAAAACAGCCTCTGGGTACCACTTTTTTAGCAGTTCAGAAGATTTATGCATCTCTTGCTGTGCTGAATGCCATTCTTTGAGTAAGCACAGAGCACTGAAACTTTCTTTTAAGAAGTGAGGGAGGAGGAGGAAAGATTAAAGGGGCTCATGTGCTTCTTACATAAAATTTGAGGAGCTTATGAAAAGCAATATGATTAAAATATGATTGAAAGGATGTTCTGTGGCATGCCTGAGGCTGATGTCTTTGAATTACATAGGTGCATGGGGGAGAGATTGGTTGTCAATATTTCTGGGGTTTTTTTCAAGAGATTAATACCTAATCTTGCAACCTGCCCTGCAGGAAAGCCTCGTGGGACTAGTAAGGCACTGCTACAGTGACAGAGTCCCTTTGCAGCAGTTGGTTAGGACAGCAGCACTGAATTTGCATCCTTGGTTGAGAATGTTTGTAGTCAATTAGAAACCTGGTTTCCCTTACATTAGGGCTGCTCTACATCACCCTGGGAACATAAAATGTATTTTAAGTGAGTGTAAGTGTAACTTATAACCATTAAAAAGCAGCTTTGCATTGTACAGCAGTTTAAAGCCTTGGGGTAGGTGAGAATCTGGATCTCCAATGTGTAAATTATGGTCAGTCTGAAAATTAATTGAAGATTTTATATTTTGTAGTGCTACCACTAAGCCAACCTGAGTAAGGTATTTACATCTAATTCAATATTGCAGTTACATTAATTAGAGCTCCTTAAGCTGTATGGGAATCTCCAAGTTTCAGTATTTTGCTTTGTAAATATTTGGGAATTTTAAAAACATACATTCAGAGATCAGGTTGTTTTGTCCTTTTTTTATCCATTCTAAAGTTCCTCAGAAAAGACGTAGCACAGGAGGTCAGTTTGGAAAACACTTTCTAGTCCCTTGTTCCTTTTCATATTCGCTATGCTTCTTTAAATAATGCATCACAAGACACTTCATAGTCTGAGAGTTTTGGCAACTAAATTAAAGTTTTCCATGTTTGTTCCTTGAGTATCAACTTATTGTGATTAATTATCTCACTCTTAGCACCAGTTATGGTCTGTTACCACTGAGCCCTCAGCTGGCACTGATGGCACTTGAATAAATCATTTACTCCAGGATGTGTTCCATGCATGTTACCTTTAAAGTGGCAGGGATTTAATCTATACTGTTTTCAGGCCATAAAGGCAGCAAAACTAAATAATAAATCATGACATCTCTATGAAAACAAATAAGGTTTACTCTTGCAAAAGTAATTGCACACATTCCTCTTTGTTCTTGTGTCTCTATCATCAGCATTACTCCTGAAAAAGGAGGCAGAAAAGCATCCTGGGTATTAAACATCCTGAATATCATGTCTTACTTCAGGATCTGTTCAGCTGCTTCTGTTACTAGTAGCTTTCAATAACACACCAGAGGTAAATCAGTTATATATAGATGCTTATAGTACAAAATGAATGTATATCTTGTTATTCTGCTGTTCCCATTTCCTTCAAATATTGTTCCTTTCTCTCAACAGGCATTGGTCTGTCATGATATTTGCTACTGCAAGAACATCTTTAAAATGCAGTGAGCTTTCCTTCTATTCCTTTCTTAATTTATATTTTCTGGAATATTTTAATATTCACTGGGATAACATCCTAAAGCCCCTTGCAAAATTTGTGTTCTGTAGACTCCCATTAAAAGCAATGTCTAATTAACAGCCAGAGCCTGCAGGATGAACTCCCTGGGAGCAAATGACTAATTCTTGATAGCAGGACTGTGTTTTTAAGCTGTTGCCAACATCTTGAGAACAGTTCGATGCTGGAAGCTGCTCCCAAGGGTCCTTTCTTTCAGTTTCACAACGTATTGGCATAGGCAGAGGCTCGGGGACGGGCACACCAGTAGGGGGAGATGAGGGGATGTCTTTCCACTTCTGGGAACCTTGGCACTGTTGCCGGCCTTCAGACACAGCTTTTTTTTTTTTTTTTTTCCCTACAGTAAGGCATTTTCACTGCACAAACTTGCAGTGCTTAATTAAGCAATAACTTTAAACACATTTAGGCAAATCAGTGCAATGTTCTACTGGATACATAAATTGAGTTAAACCTGCTGCTTGCACCAGTCAATTTATAGGGACAAGCTACTCCTGCAGATCGAGTTTTAAGTCAACGCATATTTAACCACACTGTTGGGCTTTGCCTGGGCTACTGGCCCTGCAGCTGGATGCAATAGGGCAACTGGGACTGTGGCCCAGCTGTGCAGGAGCTAAAGCTTGGCTAATTTCCTCTAATAGCAGATGTGTCAGGCAACTCCACCGGTTGCTCTTGGCAGCCTGCAGTGCCATTTGGCTGTAGTTTTGCTTCTGACTCTCTTGCCTTTCATTCTTGTTTGCTTAGTCTTGATTCCTGGTTCCTGCTTCCTTTGTGTTACGCTCCTATACCTCACCTTGTCCCAGTCCTGACTTGACTTATGATAGGGACTCTGGTTTTCAAACTCCTGCTCTGTGACTTTCTGACTATGCTTTTTAGTTTGACATGGCTCTTTCTGTTGCTGGTGTTTTGATTTATTCTTATGCTGCCTTCACTGTACTTGTATCCAAACTTAATTCTTATCTGGTCTTCACCTTTGGGCTTACTGGAGTAGTCTGATGAAAATACGTGCCTCTTAGGAAATCTGAAACTGCAGTGGCGGAAACTTGTGCTAGGCTGCTTCTCAGCAGTATTGGAATGGGGACAGATATGGAAGTCCTTTGCATGATTTCTCAAGTCTGCATGCTGTGAGGGATTACAGGCATGACTTGTGGATCAGTTTTGCACCAGAGGCTTAATCTGAATGCAAATATTAATTTGCAGCCTTAGATGACCACAGTTATGCTTCTTTTATATTGAAACCTGTTATAAGCAGGCCAGTTTTGGCATGGGGTAAAGCATTTCCAGGGCTCAAGGTTATTTTCTCTCACTTGTGTTCTTCTCTTTTAGTATTTGTTGACTTTTCAAATGTCAGTCAAGCTCGGTATAACTGTTCATGGCACCAGTTGTTACTGTTTTCCATGTTGATTCAGCATCTTGGAATTTGTAGCTAACCTTTCCCTCTTCTGTATTCCAGATGCCATTGCTTGCATTTTATTGCAACACAATTCATTTTGGTATCATCCGTTCCATGACTCTCTGTAGAATTATCTATTTGGCTTTGCTTTCTAAACCAGGCACAGTATCATTAACAGTGTGTATAAAGTCTGCTAAAAGCTTCAGAACCAAATCCAGAACCTGAATGATTAGCCAAGCCAAAAGCCCAACAGATGTACGCCGGGAAAATCATGCAAAGCTCCGGAGAGGCTGATGATCAACAGGTTATGTGCCCACAGTGGATCCGTGAAGACCACTGTGAGGAAAGTGTGAGGATACATTTAGTGATGGATTATGTGTCTGTGTTTTGCCATCTGAACTTTCCACCTCTTTGCAAACATAACCAGACAGCATTTCATTGATCCAAAGAATTGTTACTTGCTAGGCTTGCAGGGCTTACAGGCCCTTTATCTAGCTTCCTCTTGTGTACTGAGGTAGAATAAGAGTGGGAAAACTTTTGTCAGAAGAATCCTCAGACAGTGGCCCTTGATGGTGATCTAAATCGCTCCGTGGTCCTTTGTATAGGCTCTCTACACTGGGGTGAATTTCCTCTCTTGGATATGATGGAACCAAACGACATGTGGAGTACTGATAGATTATATTGCCTATCCAAGGCTACTATGTGACACTTGGTATCAAATTTATTTTAGTCAAATGGAGCTGAATCTAGTTCTTTTGAAAGTTTTAGGTGCTTGTTGTCGGTGTTGTGACTGTGAGATGTAACAGAACATCGATTTCACTATGGAACATCTCCTCAAGACACACCACCAACACAGACTAGTATGTAGTGGTTTTAATCTTGTAGACAATGATGCTATAGAGGCTATGGCCTAGGCAATAGACCTAGATACACAGATGTTGAGAATCCCCAGTAATTTTTATAATTGAAGGAAAAATTTTATATTGAAGGGAAGTAAACCAAAACAATTACACGTCTCTCTTAAAAGAAAAATCAGGAAAATCATCAATTAAGGCAGCACCTAATATCCAGACTAACCTTGTTGCACATATTTTCCATCCAGCCATCATAGTACTTAAGGGCCCTCCCTAATTTGCCCTTACTTCCAAGATACTGTCAAAATTATATTTATTACATGTGAAGCCAGAACTTCCAGAGGCTAATGCAGGAAGGACAGACTCCCTGTAGCTAGAATAGTCTTTCTCTAATAATAATGATTAAAATTTTAAACTCTGTCTCTTGCAATCAGTACTTTAAAACAGTATCTTAATTGGTTGAGTCAGTGGGCAAAAGTATGGCTACATTTCTATAAAATAATCCTCACCTTGCTGCTGAAATAGAGTCAAGACAACTTGATTGCTAATTTTTCATGGGATCCATGACACAGTTTGAAATCCCTCAGTCTGTGTGTCTTTATGAAAGTCTGGCTTAAAATTACTGGCTTCTTATTGTATGGGCATTTATTCCTCCTTCCACTTCAGCTGGATGCTGCTACTTTCCAGAGCTGCTGTGTGCTTAAAAGAATTGTCATGTCTCAGCTAAAATGGAAAAGAATTGCTCATCTGAGGCAAAGAGGTGGGTACTAACTTATTCCAGACTAGAAAAAAGTCTCTCTCCCCCAGCTTTCACAGAGCTAGTCTTCAAAATCAGCAATCAGAAGTGACTGCTCTTTGGAAGAGCAGAGCTTCCGATGTGTCGTGCTGGGTTTCTATTCTACTAGGGGATGAAATGACTAACAATGCTACTAGGGATTAGTGATGCAAGAGGTCAAGTGTGTTAGAATTTTCCCAGAATCCACTGACTGTGTTCTTTTCATTCAAAGATGGGATCTTCATATTCTCCTCCTACTGTTAAATGAGAAAAAGGAACCTAACAGGACTCAGATCCCATGAAAAAGAAATCCCTCTGTGACAAAGAAGTGTGGGAAAAACCTGAAGGACCACCTGTGTGGATGGGTTTAAAGGACAGATTTAAGTCATAAGGAATGCTCATACAACCTTTACTACTAACACAAATCTGTAACACAGAATATCTCTAGTTTGTTACCATTATCAGAGAACAAAGAGTGTTTGGTGATTTCTCTCGCTCTTCCTTTCCCTCCCTCACAGGATAAGGATTTTGCTCCTGAAACAAGTTATGGGGTTCAGATTTCACTACACCATGACAGAGTAGTCATGAGGTCTTATACCTGTGATTTGAATCTTGGCTGTATCATACCTTGCAGAAGTGGCATGATACATGGTATTTGGCTGTGGTACTGACCTTTGTCTTATGAAAGCTCAACTGAACACTCCTAAAGAAGAAATGACCTGAAATGGGGATTCTGCCTTGGAAAGGAAGACTAAACACATTCTACAGGTGAATAATCAAGACCCTTTGCAAGATAAAATGAAAGAGGTTTTTGTAGCCTGGATGGCATATTACAATTGAAAACTAGAAGCAATGGAAAGCCATTAAAAAGAAAGAACTCTTATATAGCTTTCAGAATTAATACACTCATGCTGGAGTTGTGACACTGGATGTCCTTACATAAGCAGCAGCAACAATGATACTTTCTTGTTAAAAAAGCAGAGCTGAAGTCTTGTCCTGTGATTAATGGGGGAGCAAATGGAGAGATCCAGCGTCTCTGTTATTCCAGCCTATCAAGACAAATCCAGATGACTCATGCAAACAGCCTGCAGTCACAGAAGAACAGATCCAAACTGGTCCTCCACACCTCACAAAGTTGGGGCCCACAGCATCTAAGCAATACTGGCCATGCTGCATTCCTCACATGCTGCTTCTCCTTCCGTGTCCGAGCACCAAGTGCCGCTGGGCAGTGCTTCCCGGCAGTGGCGATGAAGATGTAGGGTTTTTTTCTGTCTGGATTCTTCTGTGCACTTGGTGCTTCATGAAGTATGCCGGCCATATGGGGAGATTTCTGCTTACTTGTCACGGGCTTCAGGATTTTTCTGGGCATATATAAGACACCGTTGCTTGAGACCTAGCTCTGTTTAATATTCTCATATTACCATTGTGATAGGAATCTCAGATGGCAACTTTATTACCCAGCTAGTCTGTGCTCCTGGGACAAGAGGATGGTCACAGCACATGGAGCTCACCACAGTTGTTGGAACAAGCTGAGAACTCATGCTGTTCTGCTAAATGTCAGTCACATACAATGTCTTCCCATGTTCAGAGAATATACCACAAGGACAGCCAACAAAATGTCCCCTAAAAATGTCAGGCAAATCAAAGCATAGAGTATGTGTCACAACTGCCATCTTATATTCTTTGTGGCTTTCGAAAGCAATAGTGTCTGCTAAGCAAGCAACTTGTACATCACCCCAGAGGGAAATGGGAAGCCGGGTTAGGTGTCTGTTGATTCTTGGCTCATCTACACAGAAGTTATTCAACAACAATTCTGTAAACATCCCTCTTTCAGAATTGGTGTGCCCTATTTTCCTCTTTAATTAAAACTCACAGTGTTAAACTAAACCGGAACAGCTCAGCCTTATTCTGGAAATTAGTCATGAAATTAGTCAGAAATAGCTCCTCCTGAACAACATGTATAAACAAGCCCTAAACAATATTTGTCTGGAATGATGGAGGACACCTTCACAGATGTAAATTATTCTCCAATCTTCTAAGAAACATGAAGTAAGAGCTGTTGTCTTCCAGCTGGCGGCGAACACTTCTCACCCATATTTGACCATTCCGTTTGTTCTCAGGACCATTTGAGGGGACGGTGGTGCCCCAGCACTGAGGCCGAGCGCTGCAGGCTGCGCCAGCCCATTCGCCAAGTTGGCGTGTGCCAGGTGCGCTGGGCAAGACGCACAGCTAGGGGCAAGGGATGTGTTTTCCCTTCATCCCCGTTCGCGCAGGCCAGCCCCGGCTGCGTGCCGGTACCTGCCTGTCACCTCTCCGGGGACGCCCCAGCTCGGGGCGGGCACCCCGCGGGGCAGGCGTTTGGAGCGGCCGGCGCTCCGCACCCGTCTGCACCCGCGCAGGGTGGCCGGGCAGGCGGGCGCAGCCACGGGCGCGGTTCCCCGTGAGCGGCAGGTAGCGGCCTCCCTCCCGCGCGGCCACACACAGGCCATGCCGTGTCGGGTCGGGTCGGGCCGGGCCCGGCTGTGCCGTGCTGTGCTGTGCTGTGCCGTGCCGTGCAGCCGCT